>JAGWEN010000230.1:87331-212284 GCA_018703685.1 Orius laevigatus
CAGGACCGGCCAGATACGATATTTCGCTTTTTAATTAGATTTCATTCCTTTAGGACAAATAGGGCCCTTTTTAGCTTGATTATGTTCCTTTAGGACAAATAGGGCCCTTTTAGCTTGGTTTTTAATCCTTTTTAGAATCTCGGGGCCCTTTTAATTATATTTTGTTCTTTCGAGACACTTAGGGCCCCTTTTTAGCTTGGTTTTTTATCCTTTTCGGACACTAGAGGACCTTTTAACCAGATTTTGTGCCTTTAGGGTGAAATTTGCCCTTTCTAGGTTGATTTTTTTATCCTTTTTGAAGACTAGAGGCCCTTTTAACTAAATTATGTTCCTTTAGGACAAATAGGGCCCTTTTAGCTTGGTTTTTAATCCTTTTTAGAAGCTCGGAGCCCTTTTAATTATATTTTGTTCTTTTGAGACACTTAGGGCCCCTTTTTAGCTTGGTTTTTTATCCTTTTCGGACACTAGAGGCCCTTTTAACCAGATTTTGTGCCTTTAGGGTGAAATTTGCCCTTTCTAGGTTGATTTTTGATCCTTTTTGAAGACTAGAGGCCCTTTTAACTAAATTCTGTTCCTTTAGGACAAATAGGGCCCTTTTAGCTTTGTTTTTAATCCTTTTTGGACACTAGAGGCCCTTTTTGTTTGAATTTTGATCCTATTTGGATGCTAGGGGCCCTTATTAGGTAGGTTTTTCATCTTTTTTGGACACAAAGGGCCATTTTAATAAGATTTTGTTCGTTTAGTACACTCAGGGCCCTTTTTTAGGTTGGTTTTTGATCCTTTTTGGACACTCGGGGCCCTATCAACTAGATTTTGTGCCTATAAGACGAAATTTGCCGTTTTTATGTTGATTTTTCATCCTTTTTGGAGACTAGGGGCCCTTTTAACTAGATTTGTTCCATATTTATTAAATTGATAAGAAAATAGTATATTAAATAACTACTGATCTAACTAATCTTTGAATTAAAACATAATTATAAAAAGAATGAATCGAATCTCAAATCAAATTGGAGGGAAATTTGAAATAAGCTTGAAGTCCGCTTCACTAGGGGCTCTATTATCTAGATTTTGTTCCTTTAGGACAAATAGGGTCCTTTTAGCTTGAATTTTGATCCTATTTGGATACTAGGGGCCCTTATGTTTATATTGTAGGTTATTATTAGGTAGGTTTTTGATCCTTTTTGGACACTAGGGGCCCTTTTAACTAGATTTGTTCTTTTACATCAAGTCATTCAATTCCTAAAAAGATTCGCTAAAAAGTGAATACAAAACGTGAGCTTATGTCTTCACTAGATTGGAATTTAGGTTACTTCGTCACGATTCTGCCGAGAAAACATGGACAGAAATAGATTTGATGTATAGGCAGTTTCTATCTCGAAATCCGCGAGGGTTCATTTTCAACCCAAAAAAATTAGGTGAATTTATGTAAGCGGATGTTTGGCCAAGAAAAACGTATTCAGAAATAAAACAAAAAAAAACTACTAACGAATCCGTTTTGCGAAACAAAAAGTGGGCAACCTTGTTAAGGGCGTTCGATGACCTTTTCGTTACAGAAAAAAAAATGTTTTTTCCGACTTTATTTCTGTTTTAGTGCACTAAGTTGGTATCCGGACGAAAAATGGCGGGTATTATATTTCACTGTCGCGACACTGCCCCTGTTTGGTGACGCGATCTTGTTATATTTTAGGTTAGTAGGCAGCCAGTTGAGATTCCACCCACTCACGAGTGATACGCTCCGCTCGGTTCTGTCCGACCGCCAGAACTCCTGAATACCTTTTCTTTGAAAACTATTTGAATAGTATCGAACACCACAGGCATTCAAACTAATCTTGATTGCCAAAACCATCAAAACGGTGAATCTTCTGAGGGATGGAATTCTTCGATAGCTCAGATATCGACCTATTATTTAGATTCCTACTATGGGGGTGGTTTTCTCCTAGGGGGGTGAGGCAAGGGGATTCCTATAGTACGAAACTTGATTTTTTTTTTTTTTTGTGAACCTTTGGTTCTAAATTGGACGAAAAATTAGGTTGATCGATCGAACGACGTTTTATTTTTAAACATCCCATTCGAAAAATTCGCCTCGGCAACGCTTTGATGAATGTTCAGGGCACCTGTTCGCTTATAGAGAACTAGGTAATTCCGCTTCGCATCTTCCTAAATGAGAAAATGACGAAATCTTTCAAAATCACATATGTTAAAGGGGGTAATTGATTAGTTTGGCACTTTTGATCAAAGCTGGCAAGATTATATTTGAAATTGGACATTATTTTTAAGGGATCTAGGGAGTTAAGAGGGTCCAATATAGAGGGGGTCATGTTCGACCAGGTATAGAGGAGAGAAACCCAGTCTAGAGGGAAAAAATCAGTCTAGAGGGGGTCCAAGCCAGACTAGAGGGATCCAAACCATTCTAGAGGGGATATAAACAAGTCTAGAGTGGATCTAAACCTGTCTAGATGGGGTCCAAATGAGCCTAGATGGGTCCAAACCATTCTAGAGGGTGTCAAAACCATTTTTTTTTCTTTTTTTTAATTGTGGTAATCGATACCGATTTTCACAAGGGGGAACACATTGGGCCCAAGGCGGGGGCCCTCGCCATATTGCCTAGGAGCCTGGGAATCGAACCCAGGACCCCCCTGATGTAGAGGATTAAGAATGCAAACATTATAAGTCTAACACCTTATCCACTACACCACGGAGGTCCCCTAAAAACCATTCTAGAGGGGTCCAAACCAGTCTAGAGGGATCAAAACAAGTCTAGAGGGATTTATAAAAGTCTAGAGGGGGTCTGAACCAGTCTAGAGGGGGTCCAAACCAGTCAAGAGGGGGTCTGAACCAGTCTAGAGGGGGTCCAAACCAGTCTAGAGGGGGTCCAAACCAGTCTAGAGGGGGTCCAAACCGGTCTAGAGGGACCCAAACCATTCTAGAGGGGATATAAACAAGTCTAGAGTGGATCTAAACCAGACTAGAGAGGGTCCAAATGAGCCTAGATGGGTCCATACTCCATACCATTCTAGAGGGGGGGGGGTCCAAATGAGTCTACAGGGGTCCAAACCATTCTAGAGGGGGGTCCAACCAGTCTAGAGGGGTCCAAACCGGTCTAGAGGGACCCAAACCATTCTAGAGGGGATATAAACAAGTCTAGAGTGGATCTAAACCAGACTAGAGAGGGTCCAAATGAGCCTAGATGGGTCCAAACCATTCTAGAGGGGGGTCCGAACCAGTCTAGAGGGATCTAAACCCGTCTAGAGGGATCCAAATCATTCTAGAGGGGGTCTGAACCATTCTAGAGGGGGTATAAACAAGTCTAGAGTGGATCTAAATCAGTCTAGAGAGGGTTCAAATGAGCCTAGATGGGTCCATACCATTCTAGAGAGGGTCAAAACCAGTCTAGAGTCCAAATGAGTCTACAGGGGTCCAAACCATTCTAGATGGGGTCCAAACCAGTCTAGAGGGGGTCCAAACCAGTCTAGAGGGGGTCCAAACCAGTCTAGAGGGGTCCAAACCGGTCTAGAGGGACCCAAACCATTCTAGAGGGGATATAAACAAGTCTAGAGTGGATCTAAGCCAGACTAGAGAGGGTCCAAATGAGCCTAGATGGGTCCAAACCATTCTAGAGGGGGGTCCGAACCAGTCTAGAGGGATCTAAACCCGTCTAGAGGGATCCAAATCATTCTAGAGGGGGTCTGAACCATTCTAGAGGGGGTATAAACAAGTCTAGAGTGGATCTAAATCAGACTAGAGAGGGTTCAAATGAGCCTAGATGGGTCCATACCATTCTAGAGAGGATCAAAACCAGTCTAGAGGTCCAAATGAGTCTACAGGGGTCCAAACCATTCTAGATGGGGTCCAAACCAGTCTAGAGGGGGTCCAAACCAGTCTAGAGGGGTCCAAACCAGTCTAGAGGGGGTCCAAACCGGTCTAGAGGGGTCCAAACCAGTCTAGAGGGGTCCAAACCAGTCTAGAGGGGGTCCAAACCAGTCTAGAGGGGGTCCAAACCGGTCTAGAGGGGGTCCAAACCTGTCTAGAGGGGGTCCAAACCAGTCTAGAGGGGGTCCAAACCAGTCTAGAGGGGTCCAAACCAGTCTAGAGGGGGTCCAAACCGGTCTAGAGGGGGTCCAAACCGGTCTAGAGGGGGTCCAAACCAGTCCAGAGGGGGTCCAAACCGGTCTAGAGGGGGTCCAAACCAGTCTAGAGGGGGCCCAAACCAGTCCAGAGGGGGTCCAAACCAGTCTTAGAGATTGTCCAAATCAGTCTATAGGGATTGAAACCAGTCTGAATTGAGTCTGAAAGTTTGGTTTTCGAGTGGATTTTCAATTTTGCATCTCCCAGGGTTATGGCCCTTTAGATCTATTGTAATTTGTTCATGTTAAATTGTTCAAGCACACTCAATTCGCTAAAATTGACTTTTTTTCATCGTTTTTTCACAGGCCATCAGGTAGGTACAGCGAATTTTCAAAATTGAAGAACTGTATTTATTTATATTATAATAAATAAAGAAAACGTTTGAAGTTGATGATCGAAGGCGTTTCCTCCTACGAGTCGCGAACCTTTTGACATTTACAAAGAAATTCCCTTTGAAATCTTAAAAATCATCTCCGAACGAAAACATCAAGTCAGTACAATTTTAAACTTTACGACTTGAAATTGATTCGCCCCTAAATTCTGCAACAAAACCACCGTCCATTATTTTTCGGAGTCGAAGTGCGATTTACGGTGTCTCGCGGTATTTCGTGTTATTTAGACAGGGAGGAAAAAACAAGAAAATTAAAGCAATCTGATCAAAATAAGCCAAAAGATGTACCTAATATCGAAATAAGAATCTTCTACAGAGTCAATGGGTTCCCCAACACGGGATGGTATCCTGGAGACATAATCACCTAATAGAGCAAAGAAATAAGTTAAATTTTTATTTTTTTACTATTACTTCTCATGATTCTAGGCTCCTCCGAAATTTCTAAACATAGATTTCGGATAATTTCGAAACAGATAAACGAACTTTTGGGGTTTGAAAAAAAAAATTCCTAGAATGTTTATGTTTGTCAGTTTTAAACTTTGGTAGCGCTTGATTGGAATATACAATGTTTTTTGACATTTGTGACCCCCAGCGAGATCTTTTGGACTCAAATTCCTAAAACCACGATATTTAAAAAATTAAGACTTCTTTCAGCTAAAAATGATAGTAATTACATCAAAACTTCCCTTGGAATTGAGTTCTAAACCAGCAAACACGTCTTCGGGTTGATTTTCATTGAAAAGTTCATTTTTCAATCTCAGAAGAGCTTAAGCAAGAGGTTTATAAAAATAGGTCATCTACCCTATTTAATGCAATTTTTAGAAAAACACGATTTTTTTTTATCGAAAAACAAACGATTTTCCATCCTATGAATAAATTTCTCAACGAATCCCTCCGTAAGATTTAGTCATCACACGGCCAACGAGGTGCGATTCAAGTCTTTTTTTGTTTTTCTGAGCAAAATTTTATATAAATAATTCAATTTTACTCTTTTAAATCAAGCATTCCAAAGAGCCTCTAACAAAGTTAATTTTAGATTTTACACCATCGACTCACAAATTCTATTTAAAACATTGTATTTTTAAAATAATATTTTTAAGAAATCATTTTTTGAGTAATTTAAAAATCAATGTAGGGAAACTACCTGTTGATTTGAAAATTTTTCGAATTTTTTTCCCACTAAAATATATTTTTTGGCTGATTATGTAGCCTTTCTAATGAAATAGTGCTACACAAAATATTTTTTATTTTAAAATAGAGATGAATGTCCATAAAAATAAAGTACAATTTAAAAAATATTCAAAATTAGATATTTGCAGAAAGAGAAAAAAAAAAATTTAAGATTTTAGAAAAATAAGCCAAATTGGAAGACAAAGGTATGGCAACTACTGTAATTTATTCAAAAAAGTGGGAGATTTTTTTTTTTATATTAGACTATTAAAATAAATGAAATGTCTTATAATTTATAAACATACCTAAAAGTATGGGTAGGGATGTTGCCGATGGGAAAGACACTACTAAACTGAATTCTCTTCTAGCTCTCTAAGATTCACCCTTCTCTTCAAGATAGAGTAACCTATTTAAACTCGGCATTTATTTCTAGACCCGAACTGTAATGTAGTCAGATCATCTAAATTTATTGTAAACAAATTCCTTTATTTTTCGAAGAAATTTCTTTGTTATTTTTAAAATGAAATCTTGGGGATTATAATTTGGTAAGATTGAAAATTTAGAAGTCTACAGGTACAAGGTGTACCACGTAACGTCTACCGGTCCAATCTTCACCAATAGTTTCACCATATACAGGGTTAATAGATAATTTCAATGACGTCATAATCTTTACTGATAGGACGTCATAACCTGTCCAGAACTAACCACTCCATGACCTTGAGTGTCTTAAGGTATCCCTGACCACTCGGCCACAAAAAATTCACGCTGAAGCCAATAGAGGGGTTAAGGAGAATGAAATGAGACAAAATAATGTTACAAAAATATATTTTGAATTTGAAATTAACAAAAATAATATGACATACGATAAAATACAAACTTAAAAAATTTATGGCCCAGCTAACTTATTGTAAAAAATACGTCATGTAACTTTTTTATTCCTTATCCACATCAAAATTTAACATAAATAAATTAGATTCATTTTACTTCAAAAAATGATGATGAGTAAAAACTTAGTACTACAATACTTGAAACCTGTTGGTCCTAAAATAAAATCACGAGAACAAAATAGCCAGTGCAGTCACGACGAAAAACACTAAGAGTCGAAAAATAGATGACTTTTGTAAAGGCAGTCTGAAAAGCAAAAAAGAGTTAACATTTATGTATTTCAAAGATTTTTTTTCACCTTTAATTAAGAATTTCGTATATATCTGAAAGCCCTTCTTCCATGCACCCGATCATACCAGATCCGTCAGTTTGATCATTATAGTTGGAAACGATGCATCCTAAACGTTCGTTCCAAATTGAATAACTAATAAATAAATGATCATTAGTTTTTGTTGGTAGATGCATAAAAATCATACCCGATTCCATAGCCATCCCTGACTACAGGACCGAAAGCACCCAACATTACAACATCAGAGCTTAAAGTGGACGTCGATAGAACATAATGGTTCAGCTTAGCAAATAATGGGTCTGAGAATAATTCGGGTATTTCATTATGTTTCTTGGCCAGAAGATGAAGTGCGAAGAGGTGACGGTCAAATCCCTGACCTGGAAAAAACGGAAGAAAATAAGCCTGGACGGTCAAAAATCAAAAATGACAGTTATCGCCATGAAAACTTCAAGTTGATCAGTCCACATGAAGGACCTACATCCATCCTTATGTGGCCTCTACATCCACCTTGATGTGGACACGACATTCTTCCTTATGTGGCCTCTCCATCCATCCTTAAGTGGCCTCTACATCCACCCTTATGTGGCCTCTCCATCCATCCTTAAGTGGCCTCTACATCCAACCTTATGTGGCCTCTACATCCATCCTTATGTGGCCTCTATATCCATCCTTATGTGGACACTACAGTCTTCCTTATGGCCACTAGATTCTTCCCTATGTGGCCTCTACATCCATCCTTATGTGGCCTCTACATCCACCCTTATGTGGCCTCTACATCCAACCTTAAGTGGTCTCTACTTCTACCCTTATGTGGCCTCTCCATCCATCCTTAAGTGGCCTCTACATCCAACCTTAAGTGGCCTCTACATCCACCCTTATGTGGCCTCTCCATCCATCCTTAAGTGGCCTCTACATCCATCCTTAAGTGTTCTCTACATCCACCCTTATGTGGCCTCTCCATCCATCCTTAAGTGGCCTCTACATCCAACCTTATGTGGCCTCTACATCCATCCTTATGAGGCCTCTATATCCATCCTTATGTGGACACTACATTCTTCCTTATGCGGCCACTAGATTCTTCCCTATGTGGCCTCTACATCCATCCTTAAGTGGCCTCTACATCCACCCTTATGTGGCCTCTACAACCAACCTTATGTGGACACAACATTCTTCCTTATGTGGCCACTACATTCTTCCTTATGTGGCCTCTACATCTACCCTTATGAGGCCACTACATCCTTCCTTATGTGGCCTCTACATCCACCCTTATGTGGCCACTACATCCACCCTTATGTGGCCTCTACATCTATCCTTATGTGGCCTCTACATTCATCCTTATGTTGCCGTAAAACGAATACTTTACCCATCGCTGCATCTTTAATAAGATCGCCATGAACTTTTGAACAGTTTTTGATCATATCTAGCAATTCTTTCTTTCCAGGTTTTGAAGAGGAACTTATGGCAGTACAGACGGCCTGAAAGAAAAATCATTTATTGCTCATAAAATTCGATTCCCTTACTTTAGTTTCAACAGTGCAAGGTCTCATCGTTTCCGTTCTTCCATGCTTGAAAGCCGCAGTACTGCATGATTCGTACGTCGATACAAACTTCCTATTTAATTTATAATGAGCCAACTAAAACAAAATTAGCTCAAACTTTTGACTGAACAATCTTTACTTGGAAAGAAAGCTGCATTATAAGGTCCGGGCTTATTTTATGAACTTTACATAAGTTTCTTCCAAACTTAAGGCATTCATGGAGTTGAATCCCAAGAGAGGAAGTGGTTTCATTATATTTTTTCCTCGCCTCCACTATCATACTTTTTGATTTATCATCAAGTTTAAATTCTGAAACAAAAATTTTTGAATTCCAGACCATTTGCATCATAATTTCAACGTGTAAAGAAAAAAGTACAAACCCAAAGGAACAACTAACGATTCTGGAGAAGAGTTGTTAGGCTTGGTATCAGGATGGATTTGAGGTTTTTTCGTCGAGTCTTTGTATATGTCTTGAAAATAACGAAGAACAGCGACTCCGTCTCCCCATGAATGTTCAAAATTGAGTCCTGCGATTCCATTTTTGCATACTATTAACGAAAACGATTTATCAAACCAGCTAAAAATGACAAATTTGTTTTTTTAAAAGCTTTCACAGTCCTAAGGAGGAGGC
The DNA here is from genome assembly GCA_018703685.1 of Orius laevigatus. NCBI lineage: Eukaryota > Metazoa > Arthropoda > Insecta > Hemiptera > Anthocoridae > Orius > Orius laevigatus. The sequence continues at coordinate 96,361 of JAGWEN010000230.1, forward strand.
ACCTCAGGAAAAGAGAACCTATTTTGGAAGTGGTAACTACTATAAAGCCCCGAATCTAAAATTATTACCGATTGGCTCCATCAGAATGTAAATACTCCTGGATGAGTTTGACCCAATCTTTGGTGGGTTCACCATCATCCAGGATGAGGTTAAAAATGGCGCCGTCGATCGTATTAAGCACCTCGGCATTGCTTGTCTCTTCAAGATGTTTTCTTGCTTCAGCCCATACATCGCGATTTTCAGTCGTAAGCACACCCACAGGAAAATCAGTCATTTTCGAATTTTGACTCATAATATAACTCAGGGCGGTAAACAAAGTCCCAGGATCTAATATATTTCCTAAAATATGAAATAGTAATATAAAAAATGAAAGATTCGCCATCAAACCTGATTCATCGAGGACGTTCATTTTAAAAAATTTCCCACCCTTCATGACGACAATATGTTTGGTTTTGTTATCATGATAGAGTCGGTCGATACCGCGTTCAGGGATTCTTGATGTATTAAACAAGTATTCATATTGGATCATGTCTAATGGGAAAGCCTGAAATGAAGATTAATAAGGAGTTATCAATATTAAGTGGGAATATATAGCCTTACATCAAAATAGAACGTGTGCACGGTAAATTTTTGCATAGGCAGCCCTGCTTGCCTATTTTGACTTAGGTTGGCTGCCCTACTAAGCTGCCCAACCCTGCTAAGCTCTTTGATATTCTCACCCTGGTTGGCAACCCTGTTATGCTCTTTAAGAGATTCTCACCACGGTTGGCAACCCTGATATGCTCTTTAAGATTCTCACTTGGCTGCCCTGCGTTAAGCTATTCTCACCCTAGTTGGCAACCATGTTGTGCTCTTTAAAAGATTCTCACCCCGGTTAGCAACCCTGATATGCTCTTTAAGATTCTCACTTGGTTGGTAACCCTGATTAACTCTAAGTGATTCTAACCCTGGTTGGCAACCCTGTTATGCTTTTTGAGATTCTCATTTGTTTGGCAACCCTGCTAAGCTCTTTGAGATTCTCACCCTGGTTGGCAACCCTGTTATGCTCTTTAAGAGATTCTCACCACGGTTGGCAACCCTGATATGCTCTTTAAGATTCTCACTTGGTTGGTAACCCTGATTAACTCTAAGTGATTCTAACCCTGGTTGGCAACCCTGTTATGCTCTTTGAGATTCTCACTTGTTTGGCAACCCTGCTAAGCTCTTTAAGAGATTCTCACAGTGGTTGGCAACCCTGTTTGCTCTTTGAGATTCTCTCCCTGGTTGGCACCCCTGATATGCTCTTTAAGATTCTCACTTGGTTGGTAACCCTGATTAACTCTAAGTGATTCTAACCCTGGTTGGCAACCCTGTTATGCTTTTTGAGATTCTCATTTGTTTGGCAACCCTGCTAAGCTCTTTAAAAGATTCTCACCTTGGTTGGCAACCCTGTTTGCTCTTTGAGATTCTCACCCTGGTTGGCAACCCTGTTATGCTCTTTAAAAGATTCTCACTACGGTTGGCAACCCTGATATGCTCTTTAAGATTCTCACTTGGTTGGTAACCCTGATTAACTCTAAGTGATTCTAACCCTGGTTGGCAACCCTGTTATGCTCTTTGAGATTCTCACTTGTTTGGCAACCCTGCTAAGCTCTTTAAGAGATTCTCTGCACCCTGAATGCTCTTTAAGATTTCCTGTTTGGCACCAGCTAAGAGATTCTCATCCTGGTTGGCAACCCTGTTATGCTCTTTAGATTCTCACCACAGTTGGCAACCCTACTTTACTCTTTAAGTGATTCTCACCATGGTTGGCAACCCTGCCTTACTCTTTAAGTGATTTTCACCCTCGTTGGCAACCCTGTTATGCTCTTTGAGATTCTCACTTGTTTGGCAACCCTGTTAAGCTCTTTAAGAGATTCTCACAGTGTTTGGCAACCCTGTTTGCTCTTTGAGATTCTCACCCTGGTTGGCAACCCTGTTATGCTCTTTAAGTGATTCTCACCATGGTTGGCAACCCTGCCTTACTCTTTAAGTGATTTTCACCCTCGTTGGCAACCCTGTTATGCTCCTTAAGAGATTCTCACCACGGTTGGCAACCCTGATATGCCAATTCTCACTTGTTTGGTAACCCTGATAAGCTCTTAAAAGATTCTCACCCTGTTTGGCAACCCTGTTATGGGGCCAACTTCCTTTTTTATCCTAAAATATGAGGAAAACTGCTACCATGCATTCATTCTATTTTGCTGCAATGTTAAGTAGCTCATTACCTTGAACAAATAAGCACCGTACCAACTAACAGAGGAAGGCAACGCCCCTGTGACAGTTCGGAAAAAATTCGTATCAGACTTTTTAGGATTCAAATGGTAAACTTCAGGCTCTAATACATTAGCCCGAAGAGATTTCATAAATCTAAAATGGCAAAAAAATTATTTAACTACTTATGGGTGCTGTATGTTTTACCTTAAGGATGAAATGAGCAAATTGGTTGCACGAATCAACTGAGTGTTGTATTCTGGTTTAGGATCGTCGATGAAAACTAAGAATGGATTATAATTGATAGGAAGGGGTTTTCTGTCTTTTAAATACATTTCAGACCAAGGAGCCGAAATGTAGCTCGTATGTTTGTTCTTTTTGTCATTCTCGATGAGTTCCGCTTGAAGTTTCGGACCGTCTTTAGTCTCGAAGTTTCTCACCCGATTCTCGACTCCCGAATATTCTTCGTCGCTCAAAAGAGGCCTTTGAGCCCTCAGGTATCGCTGGAGGGATTTCGAAAGTTCCGGAATTGGGAGACGAGGGAGGGATTTTTGAAAATGCAACGTCGGCACTCGGCTTTTCTGAATGAGCTGGTAGTCGTCCGACTTTGTGCTGAAACAATAAATTATTATGAATGTTAATGAAAGCCGGTGGTATGGAGGAGAAAGGCCGTTAACTTTCCCAAATTCGAGGCTCTAAAGACCTCTTGACAACAGCAAAGGACCCCCCCCCCAACAACCACTCCCATCGCCTTTCCTGCACTCCCCCCACCACTCATCACCTTTCCTACCCTCCTCCCACCACTCATCACCTTTCCTACCCTCCCCCACCAACCATCACCTTACCTGCACTCCCCCACCTCCCATTGCCTTTCCCACACTCCCCCACCTCCCATCACCTTTCCCACACTCCCGCACCAACCGTACCTTACCTACACTCCCCCACCGCCCAGCGCCGGGCACACTCCCCCACCTCCCAGCACCTTTCTACACTCCCCCCACCACCAAGCACCGTCCCTACACGCCCCCACCACCAATCACCTTCCTACACTCCCCCAACCACCCATCACCTCTCAACACTCCCCCCACCACCCATCACCTTCATTACACTCCCCCACCTCCCATCACCTTTCCTACACTCCCCCACCTCCCATCACCTTTCCTACACTCCCCCCACCACCAATCACCTTCCCTACACTCCCCCACCACCAATCACCTTCTTTACACTCCCCCACCTCCATCGCCTTCCCACACTCCCCCACCTCCCATCACCTTTCCTCACACTCCCCCCACCACCAATAACCTTTACTACACACACCACCAATCACCTTCCCTTACACTCCCCCCACCACCCATCACCTTCCCTACACTCCCTCCCACCACCCATCCCTTCATTACACTCCCCCACCTCCCATCACCTTTCCTACCTTCCCCCCACCACCCATCACACTCCCCTACCTCCCATCACCTTCCTACCTCCCCCACCTCCCAGCTCTTCCTACCCTCCCCCCAACCCACCCATCACCTTCAGGACACTCCCTACCTCCCATCACCTTCCCTACACTCTCCCCACGGCCCACCTCCCATCGCCTTTCATACCCTCCCCCCACCTCACCTCACCTTCACTGACACACCCAACCCTCCCCCCACATCCCCCAAAATTCAACCACCTCCCACCACACCCCCCAAAATCACCTCCCCTACCATCCTCAACCCTCCACCCACCTTCCCCAGCTAAAAAGGGCCGCATTTATCATACAGGAGTAGCACTAGTTAATAGGGCCTATATTGTCCAAAAAGGATCAAAAATCAAGCTTAATAGGGCTCATTTTGTCATGAAGGAACATAATCTAGGGCCCCTGGGGTCCAATAAGGATCAAAAAACAAGCTTAAAAGGTCCCTTAAAGTCACAAAGGAACAAAATCTACATAAAAAAGGCCAAAACCCATGCTTATAAGGGCCTTTTTTATCTTGTAAGAATGGATTCTAATTAAAAGGGCCCCTAGTGTCCAAAAATGATCAATAATCAAGCTAAAAAGAGCCCTATTGTCCAACGAAGCAACTAACAAACAAAACGGCAAAACAATGAATACCTCATCGCCCTCAAGCCTTCCGGTGAAAGTCGCTCATAAATAGACGCCTGGAATAAATAAATAAGTTTTAAACAATCGTATATTGCACATAAAAAAAGTTTACTTTTCTCAAGTGATTCCCCAAATGAAGAAGCCTCATTTTTATTCGATTATAAAGCGACTTTCTTGGATGAAATACTTCGTAAAGTTTGTACCCGAGTTCCAATTCCTAAATTCAAGGTTCAAAGATAACAAAATTTCTTATCAAACAGTTTCGGGACGTGGCACCCCGCACGATCTGGCGGCCAACTTGTGAAACATTTCTCGCGCTAGTTTACAAAATATATTGAAATCCAGTGCAAAAATATAAAAATAAACCCTTTTCTTCTATTGATTATACTCCCGTTCTACTTTCGCATTTTAGGAGTCCCCTTGCATCATCCCCCTGGGAGAACTTAAGTCGGGCTCTACAGACCTCTCCTCTCATCAATAGGGAAAAAGTAAACAAAACTTCGAACAAATTTTTTACATTTATTGACTCAACTAATATAATAAAAATTTTTAAAGGAATTTTTCTTTTTCAAGTCTTCGTAAAGAGGTTTCATGCTTGCTTTGGAAGTCTAGTGACTTTAATGTGGTGGCCATGAACGACGAGATCCTTTAGGGCGAGCAAGTTCTAAAAATGAATCGTTTAAACATGATTAATTTCAATATTAAAAAATGAACTTACTTTGGCTTGCTGGCGATCTTTCAATTTGATTATTCCACGCTTGACTTCCTCGGACTTTTTTTGTATGACAACTCGAGTGATCGCCGAAATATGTCTGGATTGGAGGATTTGGAGAACGTCGTTGGATGTGGCACTGGAAACAACGAAGAGCAACCATTTAAGATTAAGTTCGTTAATTGGAAAAATGAAGGAGAATAAAACAATGTATGGGAACATCATGACTTTCTCGAAAATTCGGGGCTCTAATTCCTCTCCACAAACAAAAAATTTCCCCGTCCATACATTTAACATCCGCCTAACTTCCCCACAACATTCCACCGCCGTCCTATCACCTCCCCACCTTCCACTACTCTCCCATCACCTCCCCCACCTTCCAGTAAACTCCCATCATCTCCCTACCTCCCATCACCCCCTTACCACGACAACTCTCCCATCACCACCCCACCTCGCACTACTCTCCTATCACCTCCCACTACTCTCCCATCACCTCCCCACCTCCCACTACCCTCTTATCACCTCCCACTACTCTCCCATCGCCTCCCCACCTCCCACTACTCTCCTATCACCTCCCTCCACTACTCTCCCATCACCTCCCCCACCTTCTAGTAAACTCCCATCATCTCCCTACCTCCCATCACCCCCTTACCACGACTACTCTCCCATCACCTCCCACTACTCTCCCATCACCACCCCACCTCGCACTACTCTCCTATCACCTCCCTCCACTACTCTCCCATCATCTCCCCACCTCACACTACCCTCCCATCACCTCCCCACCTACCACTACTCTCCCATCACCTTCCCGCCTCCCACTACCCTCCCATAACATCCCCACCTCCCACTCCCTCCCATAAACTCCCCACCTCCCACTACTCTCTTATCACCTCCCTCCACTAATCTCCCATCACCTCCCACTACCCACCCATAACCTCCCCACTACCCACCCTCCCATAACCTCCCCACCACCCACTACCCTCCCATAACCTCCACACCTCCCACTACTCTCCCATAACCTCCACACCTCCCACTACTCTCCCATAACCTCCACACCTCCCACTACTCTCCCATCACATCCCACTAGTCTCCCATCACCTCCCCACCTCCCACTACCCTCTTATCACCTCCCACTACTCTCCCATCGCCTCCCCACCTCCCACTACTCTCCTATCACCTCCCTCCACTACTCTCCCATCACCTCCCCCACCTTCCAGTAAACTCCCATCACCTCCCCCACCTTCAAGTAAACTCCCATCACCTCCCCCACCTTCCACAACTCTCCCATCGCCTCCCCATCTCCCACTGCTCTCCCATCACCTCCCACTACCCTCCCATCACCTCCCCACCTCCCACTACCCTCCCATCACCTCCCCACCTCCCACTACCCTCCCATCACCTCCCCACCTCCCACTACCCTCCCATCACCTCCCCACCTCCCACTACCCTCCCATCACCTCCCCACCTCCCACTACCCTCCCATCACCTCCCACTACCCTCCCATCACCTCCCACTACTCTCCCATCACCTTGCCACCTTCCATTACTCTCCCATCACCTCCCCACCTCCCACTACTCTCCCATCACCTCCCCACCTTCCACTGATCTCCCATCACCTCCCCATCTCCCACTGCTCTCCCATCACCTCCCCACCTCCCACTACTCTCCCATCACCTTGCCAACTTCCATTACTCTCCCATCACCTCCCCACCTCCCACTACTCTCACATCACCGCCCCACCTCCCACTGCTCTCCCATCACCTCCCCACCTCCCACCACTCTCCCATCACCTCCCCACCTCCCACTACTCTCCCATCACCTCCCCACCACCCCACTACTCTCCCATCACCTCCCCACCTCCCACTACTCTCCCATCACCTCCCCACTACCTTCTCCCACTCTAACATCACCTCCCTGTCTATCTACTGCCTTCTACCACTACTCTCCCATCACCTCCCCCCTTCCACAACTCTCCTATCACCTCCCTACCTCGCACTACTCTCCCATCAACTCCCCTCCATTCCACCATCACTTTCCCCCACTTTATCATCACCTCCCCGCCTATCTCCTGCCTTCTACCATCTTCCACTACTCTTCCATCACCTTCCCACCTCCCACTACTCCCCAGCACAACCTATTAACCTACCCCTATTAAAGCAACAAGAAGATAACAACAAAGAGATTTTACCTAGCAGGTAAGTCGTTTAAGATCACAGCGAAACGTTTCTCAGGAATTTTTTTCACTGGTGAAGAGGCCGACGGTAAATCGTTCGCCACATGTTTGACGTTGCTTTCAGGCAGGATGAAAACCGTCGACCCTTCCACTTTCATTTTATTGTAGCGCGACACACCTTTCTGAAAAATCAAATTAAAAAACGCTTCATTTAATTAAAATATACTTGTTGAGACTCCTTTGAGGTAACTTTGACGATAGCATGCTGTTCCTTCTTAGATTGCTCCACAATGAAAATGGACTCGATATCCATTATTCCGATGGATGCCAACGCTTCTCTGACGTGATGTTTCTTAGTGCTAAAATTTCAAAATAATAACAAAAGATGAAGAATCAAGTTTTTTACTTTGACGGGAGTTTGCAAATCTGTAGGGTGTAAGGAGAAGAGGACGAAGAGTCAGATTGGGCACCACATTCCGATTCTGCAGTCTCTTTGGGTGAATCGTCAAGTTCAACGTCATCACAAATCTGGAAACAAGTAAGTCAAAAGCAGATAGAACCGTGATTTTTTACCTTTTCTGCGCCAATAGTACATTCGACATCAAGTTTTTCTGCAATTTTGCTCTTTGTAGCATCCTTTGGGGGAGAGCACGTTTCATCCTTGGAAGGCGATTTTACCTTGGCTTCGCTTTTAGGTTCTTCATGTTTCGCTTGTTTCGGAGATGGTGATTCGCTCGTAGCTTCATTGTCATCGAAGATTTTCCTTTTTTTCTCAATGTTTGGAGACGGCAATTTTATCTTTGCTTTTTCTTCTTCTTTTAAAGGAGAGAGCGACTTAATAGATGCACAGCTACGATCCGTGTCATCAGACGTTTCAGAAATTTTGCTATTTGAAGACGGCGATTTGGTGACTTCATGTGGCGATTTCATTTCAGCATCCATGGCTTCGTCAATAGGCAGTTTTGAGGATTCATCAGTTTTCTCTTCTTTCATTGGAGACTTGGCATCTTTGGAAGCTTTTTCAACCGTAGAAGGCGATTTGATCACATCAAAGATTTCATTCTTCTCAATCTTTGATGGCGATTCGGCTTTTTCGTTCTCATTTTGTGTCGCTTTTCTTTCTTTTAAAGGAGACACCTCATTAGCTTCAGAAGTTTCCATCTTCTCACTATTTTGTTGATCATTAGGCACTTCCGAGGATTCAGTCTCTTCTTTTATAGGAGACAGCGATTTCGTTGCTGTTTCAAATTCGGCTTCATTAGGCTCTTCGGAGATTTCGTTTTCCTTGGTAGAAGGCGATTTTAGGACCTTAGTTTCGTCATTTTCAGATTCCTCAATTTCCATTTCTTTTTGGGGAGATATGGCTTCTATTTTCCTCTTTTTTTCACATTTTGAAGGAGAATTTTTGATGTCCTTGGTTTCTTCAGTGGCCGAATCGGAGGTTTCGCTTATTTTTCTTTCTTTTAGAGGAGACTTGGAATCGTCCTTGGGTGCTTCATTGGCAATTTCTGAGATTTTCCTTTTTCTACTCATTGGTGATTTGACATCTTCTTCAGAAGTTGCCTTCTTCGGGCTCTTTGAGGGCGATGGCGTCTTCATTTTGACATCAACTGCTTCATGACCATTAAGAGCTTTGGTTTCATTTTGTTTTGAAGGAGACTGCGATCTGGTCTTCATTTTTTCAGGAGATGGTTCGATGATCTCACTTTCGTTTTTGAAAAGTTCGGTAACTTCGTGAGTTTTCTTGGTTTTTGATGAAAGAGGCGAATTACCTTCCACCACCTCGGCATTAATTTGTTTCTTCTTCTTACTACTTGAGCCAGGAGATTTGGATGAGTCTTCCTTAGATTTCGCAGATGGCGAACTAGCAGACTGCGATCTGGTCTTTGTTTTCTCAGAGACTGGAGATGAGTCAATGTCGCCATCATTGAAAAGTTGAGCATCTTTGGTAGATTCATCGTTTTTCTTAGTTTTTGAGGAAAGAGGCGACTTATCTTCCTCCACCTCGGCATCGATTTGTTTATTTTTCTTACCACTTGAGCCAGGTGATTTGGATGAGTCATCCAATTTCGCAGATGGCGAACTAGCAGACTGCGATCTGGTCTTTGTTTTCTCAGAGACTGGAGATGAGTCAATGTCGCCATCATTGAAAAGTTGAGCATCTTCGGTAGATTCATCCTTTTCCTTAGTTTTTGAGGAAAGAGGCGACATTTCATCATCCACCACCTCGGCATCAATTAGTTTCTTTTTCTTACCACTTGAGCCAGGTGATTTGGATGAGTCATCCTTGGATTTCGCAGATGGCGAACTAGCAGACTGCGATCTGGTCTTTGTTTTCTCAGAGAATGGAGATGAGTCGCCATCATTAAAAAGTTGAGCATCTTTGGTAGATTCATCGTTTTTCTTAGTTTTTGAGGAAAGAGGCGACTTATCATCTTCCACCACCTCGGCATCGATTTTCTTCTTCTTCTTACCACTTGGGCCAGGTGATTTTGAGTCTTCCTTAGATTTCAGAGGAGAACGTGGCGAACTGGTCGATTCGCTCATTTCTCCCTCAGACTGCGATCTGGTCTTCGTTTTCTCAGCATGTTGAGATGCCTCAATTTCACCATCATTGAAAAGTTCGGTATCTTTGGTAGATTCGTCATTTTTCTTAGTTTTTGGGGAAAGAGGCGACTTATTATCTTCCACCACCTCGGCATCGATTTGTTTCTTTTTCTTACCACTTGAGCCAGGTGATTTGGATAAGTCTTCCTTAGATTTTGCAGATGGCGAACTAGCAGACTGTGATCTGGTCTTCGTTTTCTCAGCGACTGGAGATGGCTCATCCTCACCATCATTGAAAAGTTCAGTAACTCTGTTAGATTCATCGTTTTTCTTAGTTTTTGAGGAAAGAGGCGACTTATCTTCCTCCACCTCGGCATCATCGAGTTTGGCGGTTTGCTTCTTAGCAGAACCAGATTTGGGCGATTCATTGTCTTCCTTAGATTTCGGTGGCGAATCATTCGATTCATTGACCTCTTTTTCTATTCCGTCGAAATCGCTCAAAAGAGACCTCGGTTTGTCAGGTTTTTCTTCAATAGATGACAGCGTGCAGACTGGCTCGGGGTCTTTTTCATGGCGAGTGCTGCTCAGTCGGGCGGATCGCCGGATGGGAGTCACTGTGCTTTTGCTTGAAGGAGTGACAGCCTAAAAGAAAACTGCTTGAACAGGTTTATATTATTATTTACTGTACCTTTTTTGTTGTGGAGCGACGTGCAGGGGACTTGGGTAGTGCTTCAGCAGCAGCGGCGGCAGAATTAGCGACGACAGACTTTCTGGTCAAACGCCTAGAAGTTTCTTCTTTAGTCTCCTCATCAGCTCCAGATTCTTCCTTTGGAGAGCTATTTTCTGCCTCTAATACAGAAGAAGCCTTTCTGGCTCGCTTGGGACTTTGAGGTTTTGCAGATGTGGCCCTTCTTCCACGAGAAGGAGTCTCAGGTCTTTCCAATGGAGCGACAGAAGAAGCTCTACGGGTAGCGCGTGTGGGTGTCTGAGGCTTAGTTTCCAAAGGCGCTACAGCAGACGCTTTACGTGAAGAAGCACGTGTGGGAGTCTGAGGTCTAGTCGCTGCTGGAGCGACTGCAGAAGCTCTACGAGCAGAAACACGAGTAGGAGTCTGAGGTCTCTCCGCAACTGGAATTAAAGTCGACGCTTTTCTAGTAGAACGGGTAGGAGTCTTAGGCTCCTCTCCTACAGCAGCAACGGAGCTTCTCGTAGAACGAGTGGAGGGCCTCTCCACTTCATTATTTGCATCCTGAAACAACAAAATTTATAAGTATTATCGTATATTGTGGGCACTGTAGGTTGAGATGGGCACATCAAATTTACGTTTTCTCAGCTCCCTTAAGACCAATTGTCTTGAAATTTTCAACAAAGTTTCTTTATTATAGTAAGAAAAATCCCTGAAAATTTCAAGTCGATTGGACTAAAAGGAGCCGAGACAACACAAGTTGAGTCTATACTACTCAAATGTCCCTCAATGATGTGCATTAGCATTGATGGCATTCCGTGAAGCCAAAATTCGAAACCACGTGGTTTCGACCGTTGACCACGTGCAAAAATCACCGCTCAAAATTTACGTTTTTGGGACTAAAATTAGGACAAAAATTAAATAACGGGCTAAAAACAGCAAAATGTAAACCAATGGAAATGACGAAATAGAATTTTTAGAAATATACCATAGTGTCCTATAAGACTGAGTTGAACTAAATAATGGAAAATAAAATAAAAATAATAAAACGCAAATTTGGCGGTGTATGAAGCACGTGACCCAGACGGGAGGATCAACAGTTGAAATGTTTCATGTCGCTAAACAAGCTACCCACCTTGTTTGAACGACTCATTTTAAAGAAAACGCATTAAATACTTAAGAAAAAGAAAACAATCGGCATTCAATTAGTAAAAACCGAGAATTTAGTTGAAAATCAAAAGGACTTCGCACTTCACCGGGGCGGGAACGTACTGCACAAGAGCGCGATTCGGAATGGCAAATTTCATCAGCTGGTCGGTGGGCGCCAATAGCCAAGGCCGTAACCAGGGTGGAAGGAGTCAATGGAAAGGAAAAGTTTCCCGTTTTAGTTCAAAAGTTGGAAACCCAAGCGCCAAAGCGCTAGTGTCGTCATTCGTAAAGAAAAGAAGTCATAGCACACAAGAGAGACAGACAGTCTATCTCTCTTCTGTGGTCATGGTAGGGATAGGTTGGTAGGGGATTTCCGGGGGGAGTCGACACCAGCACCCTATGTTCTAAAATCTGTACTTTAGGCGACCTTTTTTACCCGGGGAGACCGACATCTGGTGGCCGTAACTCTGTGGCCGTAACGCATGCTCCCAACAGGGATGTAAAATTTCATAAAAAAAGGGACATTTTTCAAGGGCCAGGGAAATTTTTTAAGTTGTGATTTCACGCAAACGTTGTGAATTCACGCATAAGTTGTTAATTCACGTATAAGATGTGAATTCACGCATCACTTATGAATTCAAGCATCACTTATGAATTCACGCACCAGTTGTGAATTCAAGCATAATTTTCTAATTCATGCATAAGTTGCGAATTCAGGCATAAGTCGGGAGTTCACGGATACATTGTGAATTCACGCACGAGTTGTGAATTCATGCATGAGTTGTGAATTCACGCATGAATTGTGAATTCACGCATAATATACGAATTCACGCACGAGTTGTTAAATCACGCACGAGTTGTAAATTCACTCATAATTTTCTAATTCATGCATAAGTTGCGAATTCAGGCATGAGTTGTGAATTCACGCACGAGTTGTGAATTCATGGATGAGTTGTGAATTCACGCATGAATTGTGAATTCACGCATAAGTCGTGAGTTCACGGATACATTGTGAATTCACGCACAAGTTGTGAATTCACTCATAAGTTGTGAATTCATGCCTAAATTGTGAATTCACGAGAATTTTGTAATAAATTCGTATCGTTATGTGCGAATATGAATTTATTTGTAATCGCATCTCTAAAAAAGTGAAGTATGAATAAATTCGTGCATACATATTCGTAATTGTAAATAAAATTTTGCCCAACTCTGTGTGAATTCACATCTTATGCGTGAATGCACAACTTATGGGTGAATTCACAACTTAAGTGTGATTTCGTAATTTAGGCTCAAAAGTCTTGAAATTGGGAAAAATTAAGGAATGAGATCCCACAGTGGGAGAAAAAAAAATGATGTGCATACTGATGAATTTTCTAATAGCTTTGCCGGTTTATACATTGGCTAGGAGACATCCCCTCCACCATGGAGATTTTGATAGAAAACCACCGATCTTTTTCACCATAATATACAGGTCTACCTAATTTACTGACCAGAGAAAAAACGTTCTACCGGACAAACTACTGATGCGACCGGGCTGAAATTTGGCAGAGATGCATGTTTTGATTGGTAGCACCGATTCTCGAAGAAAATTTTCAAATCGAACTACCTCCGACTATTTCCGCCCCCGGTTTGAAAATTTCCTTCGAGAATCGGTGCTACCAACTAAAATAAGCTTCCCTTCCAAATTTCAGCTTGGTCGCATCAGTAGTTTGTCCGGTAGAACGTTTTTTCTGTCCCCGGTGGTGATCATTTTTCGAGATCTCCGCCCCCCCGGTAGTCCGATTTGAAAATTTCCTTCAAGGAACGGAGCTACCAATCAAAATATGAATCCCTGCCAAATTTCAGCTCGGTCGCTCTAGTTTGTCCGGTAGTACGTTTTTTCTCTGGTCAGTAAATTAGAAACGTCCGGATAGGGCCATTGGAGGTAATAGAGGTTGTAAACTCAAAGGTAATAGCTAGTGACGAAGCTGCGTTCCGCCCCACCAAAAATGGAGATTTCAATAGAAAAGAAGCGATTTTCACAAAAGTTTTGAGTAAGTTGCCGTTTTGGGGGTTCCCACTTCCATAGTTGGCAGACCTAAGTGCCCCTGGGGATTTTTCCCGCCTCCCGGTCTATTTCGTCGGTTGATTGTTTTCATTTGGGAATCTCGCCGTCAGATGTCGTCGCGTTCTCTTTACGTTCTCGGCCTCCCCAGCAGTCGACTCCGTCTGCGAATCCGTGTCCTCCGTCGTTTCCTTTTTTTGTTTTCCTTCTTTTTTCGTTTCGTTGGAAATTTTCGTTCGGGACTCGAAAAAGGCGCAGGCACACTTTTCCCGCTCCGAAGACGTCAAAATGGTCAAGTAGAGGCTTCCAAGTCGGCTCCCCTCACGACTTTACACCGATCTGACGCGGGTGTGTCAAACTTTTTCAGTTTAAACGAATAAATAAAAATAAAAAATCAAAATAAATTTCGACATTTTTTCGAATTTTTATAAAATTAAAATTCTCAATAAATTCAGTTCCGGGATATTTCGTCTCGATTTTGTTTTCCGAGTTTCCTCCGTCACATGTTCAATTTTGGTGTCGCTCTAAACGTTTTTGTTTTTCCGTCGAAAGAAAAAATATTTTGGATTTAATCGAATTTCGGATGCTCATTGTTTATTTGGTAAGTTCCCTTTAATTGGCTTATTTGTCGCTTTTTTTAATCAACCTGATACGTCACTTGGTCATCTTCGGATCCTCAACATCCGGGGGCCCTTTTTCACGTCCCACATCCTTTGTCCTCTCCCTTACCTAGCATTTTCCCTTTTACCAGCCTACTACCCAATTGATCACTAATTATTTAATTCTTTCCCTTTATGCATGAATATCCGTGGGTTTTCCGTTTCCTCGTTTTTATCGCATCCTCCCTTTATAATATGGATAAAATAAATATAAAAAGTGAATAATAACGGACCGGGGAAGTAGGACACGGCGGTCACGAACAAAAAAAAAAGTGCGTTGGGTCGACAAAATTTTTCATTTATGATCCTCTTTTCCCCGAACTATTTACGTTTTGATAACGGAAGCTTTTTCGTTTTTTATCTATGCAGTTGTTCTTTTTTTTGGAAATTGTTTATCTATTGATTCGTCTTTAAAAAGAAATTTCATATCGTCTAATGATGTCATCGTGTTTGCTCGTCCGTGGATGAACACGTGTTTGGGCGATTATTAAGCATGGACGGATTTGATGAAACGAAGAGCGAAGTCCTTTCTATAAACTAATATCGGCTCTTTTCTCTTTCACTTTATTAAGTTATTGACGAATAAAAAGCGAATATTTTTCTTTTATGTTTTTACTTATAGATGAGCTGTGAGATTATCAAGGGTGCAGAAACTGTGGGATTCGCTTGTTGGCAGTTCTATTGAAGTAAAAGCCCTGAAAATTTCAAGTCGATTCGTCCAGAGGAAGCTTAGATCCGAGGTTATTAAGGGGTACTCCTTTCCTGTTCATTTGCTGGGCGGAACGCTGCCTTGTTCCTAGCCCTAACTTCTTAATGCCCTTCCCGGTCGCAGTATGGCACTTTCACCAACAAACATCAATAAACTATTGATCTATTGAGAAATTCGTGATTTCCCTGGGTCATCTTCAAGATAATATTATGAACTTTATTTGTGCAAATTTTTATACTGATTGGACCAGAATCGCGGCTGTAATCTTCCTCACTGAGATGCTGTATGACAAGAGATATTTTCGACAGGATTGCCAGATTGGGTTTAAAAAAGAAGCCAAATTTGCCATATATCATCCAAAATGGCAACACTGTCAATAGCCCAACTTGGTCAGATTACAGGGTTGCCAGATTGGGGCCTTGGAAATGCCACTTTGCCGAAAATCGCCCAAACTGGCATCACTGTCAAAAGCAAAACTTATCAGGTTGGGCCTTAAAAGGGTAGTCCAATGCCACAAATCATCCAAACTGGCAATGGCAACACTGATTTTCAATAATGACGAGCTACAGAGATATTGAAGTAATTTGGATTTTCTGTTTTTCGCCCTCAATATTTGGAAGTGGTTGGGATGTCAAATAGATAAGTGTGCCAAAGAAAGGGCTGTATAGGCTTTTGGTTTTGATAATATCGTACTTTAATTTGCAACGTTTATTTGTTGCGAATTATCTTTGTTTTTATTTATTTCTTGTTGTTTATGTAGGATTAGCTGTTACAGAGATAATGAAGGGAACCGACCCAATGCTATCTGCTGTTTTAAGGTCATTTGGTTCAGTGGTTCTCACCGTGTATCTTGGTATGGTTTCTTAGTCTTTGGATCCTTTTATCTTAGCTTCCTGATGCCCACCACGAGAAGACAATACTTTGTTTTTTCTAGTCCTGAAGAGGACGATGAAAGTAAAAGTAGACTATCACACAATTCAGAGATTTTAGACAGAAAATTAGCTTGTGATCGCATAATTAGGGTTCTTTTGGACAGAATATAAGAAAAATCTGGAAGTTTTTAAATTTTGTGGTTTTGAATGGAAGGGGGGCTAAATCCGCCGATGGGAACATCCCAGTGATTTCCCGCCAGTTTGATGAAATTTTCTGAAAATTACATCAGCTGATAGATTCAGTTTTTTATAAATTACACATTGTCACAATATTTTCGTCGTTGCCAGCTCATGTAGATTCTCTACTAAAGAGCAGCTTATTTTGAAATAACCTTCAGGTTCACCTTAAACCCTCAGTACTATGAAAAATACAATAATTTGGTTTTGTTCATCACATATTAATGAAGTTTTATTTGTTTCAGAATATTTGGGCGCAATGGGTAAATTGCTCTCCAAGATATTTGGCAATAAGGAAATGCGAATTTTGATGTTGGGATTAGATGCAGCAGGAAAGACTAGTATCCTTTTAAACGATGTATTTGATGTTTTCCTGATAAAATGGTTTACTTGATGATTTGTAGTTTTGAAACTTAATTTTTTCCTTAATAAAACGTTTAGCTCTTTTGTACAAGTTGAAGCTCGGCCAATCAGTCACAACAATACCAACCGTCGGCTTTAATGTGGAAACAGTGACATATCGAAACGTCAAATTTAACGTATGGGTACGTATTTCTTTTATTTATCATCATTTTTAATATAATAAATCAATTATTGGACTATCATAACAACGGTCCAGAGACCATAACTGTCTTAAATTGGTTTGAAATCCTAAAAACGGTTTTAGATTGTCCGTAACTGTTCTAAAATCCTAAAATCTGTCAAAAAATGGTTATAGAATGGTTAAACCCCTAAACACTGTCCTAAACGATCTAAAAATGGTCTGGCCACGGCCCAAAAAAAAAAAAAAAATTCAAAAACGGTTAAAACCCTAAAAATGGTTTTAGATTGTCCGTAACTGGGTTCAAAAATAAAATTCAAATCGCTCTAGCTCCATTTCTATTGTAGCTAGAGACCTGGGGTTGGTCTCGTTGGATTCAGCTTTCAAAAATCTACAAATCTATACCATATAGACACACGATTTTTACCTTTTTCAATGAGAAAGGTGATGAAATCGAAGTAAAGTGCCTTGACCAAAAATCAAGCTGAAAATGGCCTTTTTTGTCGAAAAGTAACCAATTGTAGTCACTTGTAGGCACTCATTTACCCTGAACACGAATTTAAAGGATTTTTAGCTTGTTTTTGATACTTTTTTGACAAAGATGGCACGTTACGTCGATTTTTAGAGATTACGGTCACTTTTGACTACATTTGGTTCTTTTTCGACTAAAAAGGCCGTTTTTAGCTTGATTTTTGATCCTTTTTCGCCAAAAATAGCTAAAAGATCAAAAATCGCCTTTTTTTGTCGTACAGGAAACAAATGTAGTAGAAAGTGACCGTAATCTCTAAACATCGAGGTAAAGTGCCATTTTTGTCAAAAAAGGATCAAAAATGAAGCTAAAACGGCCTTTTTTGTCGAAAAGGAACCAAATGTAGTCAAAAGTGACGTGGCTTCGGGCCTAAAAACATGTATATTCGTGTTCAGGGTAAAGGCCTACAAGTGACAACAATTGGTTACTTTTCGACAAAAAAGGCCGTTTTCAGCTTCATTTTTGATCAAGGCACTTTACTGCGATTTCATCACCTTTCTCCTTGAAAAAGGTAAAAATCGTGTGTCTAAATGGTATAGATTTGTAGTTTTTTGAACGCTGAATCCAACGAGACCAACCCCAGGTCTCTAGCTACAATATAAAAGGAGCTAGAGCGATTTAAATTTTATTTTTTGAACGAAAAATAAAATTTAAAATTTGAATTGAACGATTCAAAAAAATAAATTTCACTCAATTTCAACCCCTGCCAAAAACCATTTAGCTCAATGTAATTAATTTTTTATATTATTTCAGGACGTAGGAGGTCAAGATAAAATCCGTCCCCTCTGGCGTCACTACTATACCGGAACTCAGGGACTTATTTTTGTGGTCGATTGCGCAGACCGAGACCGAATCGACGAAGCCCGCCAAGAGCTTCATAGGATAATCAACGACCGCGAAATGCGAGACGCCATCATATTAATCTTCGCCAACAAACAGGATTTACCCGACGGTAAACAAACAAAAAATTTTTCAACCTTTATTCCATTCAAAACTTTTCAGCGATGAAACCGCATGAGATTCAAGAAAAACTCGGTTTGACGAGAATCCGCGATCGAAACTGGTACGTGCAACCATCATGTGCGACGACAGGCGACGGCCTCTGCGAAGGCCTCACTTGGCTCACCTCCAACCACAAACAATGAGACATGTAAAGGCGAAATCATTTTCGCCTTTATCAATTCGCTAAGCAACACATTTTTAGGGAACCATTTTCATTTTTAGATTCAAAATTAAAAACGTACGAAATTATTTGTTTTTTTTTAAATAATCATCGTGTATATTGTAAACAACTAGCCTCTCTCTACCATCAAAGCGCTGAGTATCCTAAAGGTGATGTAAGAAGCTTGTATTTATATTCTAAACCAAAGTTAATATATTTCTTATTTAATTTTTTTTTTAATTGTTAGATCACATGCCGTTAAATTAGTGTTCTGTAGTTCTTGTATATCAGTGTCTGTGGTTTTTGACGCTTAACCTATCACTTCTTGCCGCTTTTCAGAGCATGTACAAACCTTTCATTTAAAGGACAAAAAACCTGGGAGCTTAGATCAACAATTTCAAAATTTTTTTGTCCTATTTGTAAATTAATATTGTAAATTATTTAAAAAAAAATTAAAGTTACTTCAGAAATGTGATAATAATCAATATGCCTTTAGAAGATAAAAAGTTATTTTAATTCTAGGCATATTTAAACTGTAAATAAAAGCAAAATGTTTCAAACATTTCTGCTTTGTGAGCAATAATTTATTGCAAATTTTATTATATTTGTTATAATTAATAAAAATGTAAAAAATTGTAATAAAAGTTCAATTTTGTTCTTTAAAATTTTTTTGGCCTTCATAAATTCATTTTTTTTAGTAATTTGTTATTTGACTAATCAAGTCTTTTGTGATTCACGATCTTCAATGTTAAACTCTGATTAACATGTTAATTGAAGATCGTGAATATCAATGGAAGGAACATTCTCCCATCTCATTTTTTTTTTTATAAAATTTTATTTTTATTTAAAGTGTATAAACTCACAATATTTATTTTAATATTATATTATTTAAAAAATTTTAATTGTTGTTAATCTTTTTTTTTAATCTTGATATTTTTTGGCTCTACATTCCGTGTTAAAAAGACATGTATATATTGAAAATAGTAAATAGTCATAAGGGGGAAAAAAAAACTTTGGTTTTTCATTTTGGTCCTTAAATAATAGATTTCTTCTCTATTTTTATAAAATAAAACTTAAAAGAGTGTCTAACTTGTATACCTCTTGGGACAGAGCTGCCAATTAAGAAGTTCAATTTTATGCTTCCAAAAATGGCACAAGTTTTATGAATTTTGAATCCTAAACCTCATAATTTCGAGAAAAAAAATTTCTTTTCCCTGCTTGCAAACTAATAATTTATGTCTTCCATTAAATACCTAATGATTTTGTATTTTATTATTTATTGTATTGGGTGTTTTTTTTTCATTCCCTGTGGTACGCTATGTACAGAAACTTCTTTCGATGTATTTATGTATATAGTGCGTTAAATAAAAAAAATACAAGGTGTAGTGCTGTGGAGTTTGGTACACCCTGTATACCTTTCAAAATTTCGAATATAGTCTAGGGTCCATATAAAATATAGGTATTTTTTTATTTAAAAACGCTGTGAAATTGGCTTTCACTTGTTTGTTACTTCCTTTTATTGTTAACAATATAATAAGCATTACGAGTGTATGTATGGGTTTTTCACTGTGATTTTCCACTTTTTTTTTTCTATTTTTTGAGGCATTATCATTTTTAAATGTGAATCTCGTATGCACTCAGTTTTGCCAACTTATCTTCCTATAAATCACACGGTGAGATCCATCTCATGAGAGCACAAAATTTGGCTGATATGCAAGGGCTGGCCAGGAAAGGGGAAAAAAGTTTGGCTAGGGACATTTTGTTTTTTTGTTATTTTCAGCTTGTCCATCCAGGCCTCCTCTTGTACCAAAAATCTCATAGAAAAATTAGTTTTTATTTTAACTTACTCGTTTTAGCGAACGGTGTACATAATAGAAAAATGCTTCATTGTAACTTATTTTATATCAATGGCATTCCTGCTTTGAAAAATAAACGCAAATGTCAAATAGAAATAGTTAAAACTTTTTATTTATTATTTTTAAATTATTGTAATATTTCTTTGAAAAGCTTTGAAAGCAATAAAATTTGTGATTAACGAAAAATATTATACATGAGAATAAAAATTAATAAAAGATTGTTTAGAAACTTATGAAAATTGTGTATATTGAACTGTACCTATTATTGCTTATTAAATGGCACGTGTAAAATCGGCGAAACGTGTTTTTTGAAACCTGTTCCATGATTGGTGGCATTTTGAGAAGGGGTCATGGAGACCCTTTATGGTCAAAACGACCCTTTTAACTAGATTTCGAAAAGGGCTTGATTTTTGTTCCTCCAGGACACTAGGGGTCCTTTTAACTAGATTATGATCCTTGACAACTAAAAGGGCCCTTTTTAGCTAGATTATTGATCTTTTTGGATACTAGGGGCCCTTTTAACTAGAAGGCATTCCTTTACGACAAAAAGGGCCCTTTTGGCAAGGTTTTTGGTCCTTTTTGGATACTAGGGGCCCTTTTAACTAGATAGCATTCCTTTACGACAAAAAGGGCCCTTTTGGCCAAGGTTTTTGATCCTTTTTGGATATGAAGGGCCATTTTAACTAGATTTTGATCCTTTACGACAAAAAAGGCCCTTTTTAGGCCTGATAATTGATCCTTTTTGGACACTAGGGGCCCTTTTAACTAGATAGCATTCCTTTACGACAAAAAGGTCCCTTTTGGCCAAGGTTTTTGATCCTTTTTGGATATGAAGGGCCATTTTAACTAGATTTTAATCCTTTATGACGAAAAAGGCCCTTTTTAGGTTGATAATTGATCCTTTTTGGACACTAGGGGCCCTTTTAACTAGTTAGCATTCCTTTACGACAAAAAGGGCCCTTTTGGCAAGGTTTTTGATCCTTTTTGGATATGAACGGCCATTTTAACTAGATTTTGATCCTTTACGACGAAAAAGGCCCTTTTTAGGTTGATAATTGATCCTTTTTGGACACTAGGGGCCCTTTTAGTTAGATAGCATTCCTTTACGACAAAAAGGGCCCTTTTGGCCAAGGTTTTTATCTTTTTTGGATATGAAGGGGCATTTTAACTAGATTTGATCCTTATGACGAAAAAGGCCCTTTTTAGGTTGATAATTGATCCTTTTTGGACACAAGGGGCCCTTTTAGTTAGATAGCATTCCTTTACGACAAAAAGGGCCCTTTTGGCCAAGGTTTTCGATCTTTTTTGGATATGAAGGGCCATTTTAACTAGATTTTGATCCTTTACGACGAAAAAGGCCCTTTTTAGGTTGATAATTGATCCTTTTTGGACACTAGGGGCCCTTTTAAATAGGTAGCATTCCTTTACGACAAAAAGGGCCCTTTTGGCAAGGTTTTTGGTCCTTTTTGGATACTAGGGGCCCTTTTAACTAGATAGCATTACTTTACGACAAAAAGGGCCCTTTTGGCCAAGGTTTTTGATCTTTTTTGGATATGAAGGGCCATTTTAACTAGATTTTGATCCTTTATGACGAAAAAGGCCCTTTTTAGGTTGATAATTGATCCTTTTTGGACACAAGGGGCCCTTTTAGTTAGATAGCATTCCTTTACGACAAAAAGGGCCCTTTTGGCCAAGGTTTTTGATCTTTTTTGGATATGAAGGGCCATTTTAACTATTTTTGATCCTTTATGACGAAAAAGCCCTTTTTAGGTTGATTTGATAGCTTTGGATCCTTTAGGGCCCTTTGGCAGGTTTTGGTCCTTTTGGAACTAGGGGCCCTTTAACTAGATAGCATTCCTTTACGACAAAAAGGGCCCTTTGGCAAGGTTTGATCTTTTTGGATATGAAGGGGCATTTTAACTAGATTTTGATCCTTTACGACGAAAAAGGCCCTTTTTAGGTGATAATTGATCCTTTTGGACACAGGGGCCCTTTATAGAGCATCTTTAGACAAAAAGCTTTTGGCACGGTTTTGTCCTTTTTGGATATACGGCCTTTTAATAGATTTACTTTACGACAAAAAGGGCCCTTTGGCCAAGGTTATTTGATCCTTTTTGGATACTAGGGGCCCTTTTAACTAGATTTTGATCCTTTAGACGAAAAAGGGTCCTTTTGGCGAGGTTTTTTGGTCCTTTTTGTGAACTTTGAAGGGCCCCTTTTAACTAGATAGCATTCTTTACGACAAAAAGGGCCCTTTTGGCCAAGGTTTTTGATCTTTTTTGGATATGAAAGGGCATTTTAACTAGATTTTGATCCTTTATAGACGAAAAAGGCCCTTTTTAGGTTGATGATGATCCTTTTTGGACACAAGGGGCCACTTTCTAGTTAGGATAGCATTCCTTTACGACAAAAAGGGCCCTGTGGCCAAGGTTTCGATCGTTTTGGATATGAAGGCTATTTAACTAGATTTTGATCCTTACGACGAAAAAGGCCCTTTTTAGGTTGATAATGATCCTTTTTGGACACAGGGCCCTTTTAAATAGTATTCTTCGACAAAAAGGGCCTTTTGGCAAGGTTTTTTGGTCTTTTTGGATACTAGGGGCTTTTAACTAGATAGCATTACGTCGACAAAAAGGGCCGTTTTGGCCAAGTTTTTGACTTTTTGGATATGAAGGGCCATTTTAACTAGATTTTGATCCTTTACGACGAAAAAGGCCCTTTTTAGGTTGATAATTGATCCTTTTTGGACACAAGGGGCCCTTTTAGTTAGATAGCATTCCTTTACGACAAAAAGGGCCCTTTTGGCCAAGGTTTTGGTCCTTTTTGGATACTAGGGGCCCTTTTAACTAGATTTTGATCCTTTTGACGAAAAAAGGGCCCTTTTTGCTGATAATTGATCCTTTTTGACACTAGGGCCCTTTAAGCTAGATAGTATTCCTTTACGACAAAAAGGGCCTTTTTGGCCAAGGTTTTGGTCCTTTTTGGATACTGGGTTCCCTTTTAGTTAGATAGCATTCCTTTACGACAAAAAGGGCCCTTTTGGCCAAGGTTTTGGTCCTTTTTGGATACTAGGGGCCCTTTTAACTAGATTTTGATCCTTTGCGATAAAAAGGGTCCTTTTGGCGAGGTTTTTGGTCTTTTTTGAATTTGAAGGGACATTTTAACTAGATAGCATTCATTTACGACAAAAAGGGCCGTTTTGGCAAGGTTTTTGGATATGAAGGGCCATTTAAACTAGATTTTGATCCTTCTGACGAAAAAGGCCCTTTTTCAGCTTGATTTTATATCCTTATGGACACTAGGGGCCCTTTTAATTAGATAGCAATCCTTCATGACAAAAGGGATCCTTTTTAGCTATTTTGATCTTTTTGGGACTAGGGGCATAGATTGATCGTTTCAATAGCCCTTTTGTGTATATCTACTAGGGCCCTTTTACTAGATAGCATTCCTTTACTACAAAAAGGGCCCTTTTGGCCAAGGTTTTTGATCCTTTTTGGATATGAAGGGCCATTTTAACTAGATTTTGATCCTTTTTGACAAGAAAAGACCCTTTTCAGCCACATTTTGACCTCCCCCGTCTACCCCCTACCTCCTCGACCCAATGAAGATTTACTTAGACCTTGATATGGGTAAAAAATAAAAAAGCCAAATATAACACATCCTTCTTTACACTTTATTTAGTGATGCGTACAGTATTAAACGTAATATAATTACAAAAATATTCTTTTCCATTATATTTGTCCATTTTTAAAACTCTATTACAAAATGTGTCAGTGTTCTATTCGCATTTTTGCATGCATACGTGATAAACTATCAAATTGCAATAATATTTAAAAAAATAAATAACAAATGAATCTGATTTAATAAAATTTGATCTCTAACAAGTGTAATGTTATCTTGTAGGAACCAACATGAAAAATCACTCGCTCAAATTGTGGACATATAAACAAGACTATTTTTAAATTTAAAAAAAATTAAAACATGTAATGATGATAATGAAATCGATTAAAAAACCCTGACGATCCATTTAAACAGAATAAAACGAAAAAATTGGAACTTTTGCACCAAAAAAGTGAAAAATATTATTTTGAAGGCAAAAATTGCATTTCTCAGTGGGATATTTTAAAAATTAAGTCTTATTTATATTCAATCCACCATATATGGTTAACACTCTGACTTAGGCCTGGTTAAAAACAGGAAATTACCAAGAGATCAGATTCATAAAATAGAAGGTTAGGGAAGGTCCCCTCGGACAGAAAGGCGACGGTCAAAGTGTTAAAAAATTATATTTTTAAAAAATAATTACAGTAACAGCCATTTAATTGCATTGGCTTTTTCCAACACATAAAAAATAAATTTTTACACTAATCTTAAAATTTAAAAAAATCACTCATAAAGCTACTCATTTATGCTTTTAGGGTAAAACTGTATCACATACACAATATTTTACAAAATCTTATCAAATTCACTATCTGGTGATGAAAATGTGAGGTAAAGGAGATTTATTTATTTTTTATTGTCAGCCTGTTGAAAATTGTCAGGGTGGAAAAGTGGGGGATTCTCCGATCCTCAGTTGTCTTGAAAACAATCCAAAATCGCATTTCAAACAAGGAAATCGTTAAATTTCCTCTTTTCTTTTCTTTATTTACAATGTCTCTCTCATTCCCAGCAATGATGCAGAAAAAAGAATTTTAAAACAATATTTTGTACATTTTATTTATAAGGGTTCCTAATGAAAGACGGTTAATCTGCTAAAAGGGGCAAAGTCCTTCTTTTGGCTACTTTTGTTGACAAAAAACCAGAAATCTTAAAACTATGCGAAGAGCAAAAATGCGCCAAAATATCACACGAAAAAAATTCCAACAAAAAAATCATCATTGGAGTAAATGAGAGAATTAAGTTATATTAAATATTTAAAAAAAAATTGGCAAGGAATGTAGGAAAAACTATCAATTATCTGAATTATATTAAGAAAAAACAGCATTTCCACAACCTTGGTTGACATAAAGAACAAAATTGATTTTTTTTTAAATTTTTAAAAAATACAAATTCTGTTAGTATATTGTCTTTTTATAGGTCCAGAGCACAAAAAATGGAGCAAAACGTGACTACCACTGTAGACCTTTTAAATTAAATATCATATGAGATATTTATAAATTTTAAAAATAAATAACGAATAATAAATAAATATGAGGTCTGGTCAAAAGGTGTAAATTGAGTCCAAGGGCTTGAAGAATAACCTTAACTTTGAGGTTATAAACGTTGAGGTTACAACTAGAGCGCTCTAGGGAATTACATCCAAACTTTTTGATCAGACTTATGTTTTTTAATGAGTAAAAACAAGAAAATATAATTTAGATTTTATTGCAACGCTCTCAGGACTGGAATAAAAAAATTTCGAGGGTCAAAAAGATTATTGGTGGAAGCCTAGGAAGTCGGTGAGACGATCTTGAAGCCACTGACTGATAGGTTCGGCTTTTGAAGGCGGCGTGCCAGATTTGTCACATTCAGGTAAATACTCTTCACTTCGAATACAGAAGTATGATTTGATCGGACTTCTGAAAAATGAAATTTTTTGTTTTTTAAATGTTATAATTTTGAGATTTCTTACCTGCACATAGGGCATGTGTCTAATTTTCCGAAACAGGAGGCACAAATGCATGTATGCCTGCATGGAAGCAAAGCACGGGAAAGGGGAAAATACTGGCAGACGACGCAGAGCTGCTCCATGCTGTCTCCCATCAAATCGAGGCCAGTTTCGTAGCTTAAAGGATTACCCGTAGCAAGATAAAGTTGCTGAAAAACGAAGGATTAAAGTGAAAAGTTAGAATTGAAGAATACCTTGAGGCAGGAGAGCTGGCCGTTGGCCTGTTTTAGGTACTGAGCGAGAATGCTTGTGGGGAGCGTGCATACGCTGTCTTTAATATGGACGACATTAATAAGCGCGACCTGAAAAACAAAAAGTGATCAGACTAAAAGTTAAGCAAATCAATTACTGTCTCATCAGGATGAAGCGATCCAGGGGTATCCCTGACGAGGAATATCACCAAAGGGTAGCAGAGTCGTGGAGGAGTTCCCAAGTCCAGCGGCTCCTTTGGAAGGCTCATTGTTAACACTTTGTCTCCATGACTCGTGTCCCTGAAAATTATTAGAAACACGGCTTTCGAAGAATATTCAGAGGTTGTTATCATGGAGGTACATAGCTTGGCAGGGGAAGGTGAGGTGAGGTGGAGGGTCGAGGAGGTGGGAAGGTTTTGGGGATGGTTGGGGTATTTAGTGTCAGTGTAGAGGTCTGTAGAGCCCCAACTTAGAGAAAGTTCGAATTTTGCGATAAGGAGGGTCGAGGAGGTGATGCGAAGGTTGGGGGGATATGGGGTTGGGATATATGGTGTCAGTGGAGAGGTCTGTAGAGCTCCAACTTCTGAAAAAGTTCGAATGTTGCATGAGGGAGGGTCGAGGAGGCGATGGGAAGGTTGGGGGGATGTGGGGGTGGGGAATTTAGTGACAGTGGAGAGGCCTGTAGAGCTCCAACTTTTGAAAAAGTTCGAATTTTGCGAGGGGGAGGGTCGAGGAGGCGATGGGAAGGTTGGAGGGATGTGGAATTTAGTACCAGTGGAGAGGTCTGTAGAGCCTTAAGTTTGAGAAACTTCGAATTTTGCAATAAGGAGGGTCTAGGAGGTGATGGGAAGGTTTGGGGGATGTGGGGTTGGGATATTTAGTGCCATTGGAGAGGTCTGTAGAGCTCCAACTGTTGAAAAAGTTCGAATTTGGCAAGAGGGAGGGTCGAGGAGGCGATGGGAAGGTTGGGGGATGTGGGGGTGGAGAATTTAGTGCCAGTGGAGAGGCCTGAAGGGCTCCAACTTTTGAAAAAGTTCGAATTTTGCGAGGGGGAGGGTCTAGGAGGTGATGGGAAGGTTGGAGGGATGTGAAATTTAGTACCAGTGGAGAGGTCTGTTGAGCCCCAACTTTGAGAAAGTTCGAATTTTGCGATAAGGAGAGTCTAGGAGGTGAAGGGAAGGTTGGGGGGATGTTGAATTCAGTACCAGTGGAGAGGTCTGTAGAGTCCAGAATTTTCAGAAAGTTCGAGTTTTGCAAGGGAGAGGGTCTAGGAGGCGATGGGAAGGTTGGGGGGATGTGGGGTTGGGGTATTTAGTGCCATTGGATAGGTCTGTAGAGCTGCAACTTTTGAAAAAGTTCGAATTTTGCAAGAGGGAGGGTCGAGGAGGCGATGGGAAGGTTGGGGGGATGTGGGGTTCGGATATATAGTGTCAGTGGAGAGGTCTGTAGAGCCCCAACTTTGGGAAAGTTCGAATTTTGCGAGGGGGAGGGTCTAGGAGGTGATGGGAAGGTTGGAGGGATTCGGAATTTAGTACCAGTGGAGAGGTCTGTAGAGCCCAGAATTTTCAGAAAGTTCGAGTTTTGCAAGGGAGAGGGTCTAGAAGGTGATGGGAAGGTTGGGGGGATGTGGGGTTGGGATATTTAGTGCCAGTGGAGAGGCCTGTATAGCTCCAAATTTTGAAAAAGTTCGAATTTTGCGAGGGTGAAGGGAAGGAGTGATGGTCTGAGAGAAAAGCTGTCCCAACTAATCACTAAAATGTTATAAAAATAAACGATTTAAAATTAAAAATTTGAAAAATAATGAATATAATTCCAAAATAAAATTAGTTTTTTCTATTTTTACAGTTTATTATTTGACTAATTTTAATTTTTAAGTAGAAAGAGTGAGAGAGAGAAAAAATGAAGATGTAAGGAGAGAGGAGGGGATTTGAAAATACATAGTTCCGTTTGTTAAATGGTGTGTTGCGTAAGATTGAAGGTCAGTCGTTGCACTTGAGAATCTAGTAGAAACAGTTATATCTGCCGAGTAAAGGAGGTCACTCGTAACACGCTACTCGCCAATTTTAAGAATCATCCATAAAGCACAGGGCGGAACTACGGAATTTTAACTGTTCGTCAATATCAGGATGTTCCTGGAGGAGCCGAAGGGGATTTGAGTCTACCGAACCCGCCTTACGGTTAGGTCCTTAGGGGTAAACGTACGGAAATGGGCATCTATTCAAAGCCAGCCTGAGCCTTCCTGTGACGTCAATTTTCTCATGGATGGGGCACGTCCGTTACGCACGTAGTCAAATAAAGTACGACGCCCACGTATTTAACATTGAAAGGAAATTAAAAGATTTCTATGACAAAAATATAATAATTGATGGCTGACTTGAGAGACTAGGGTAACGGTTTTTTGGTAAGGGGGGGGGGATAAAATTGGCTTTATTCAGTTTTTGGGGGATTAGGGAGGTACAGATTCACACAAAAAATGAGGGTCTGGTAAAAATTATTCGTTAAATTTGGGGATTAGGTAGGTATTCAAAAAAAGAATGTTCTGGTGAAAATGTGGTTTTCGTTGAGGTACACAAAAGAGGGGGGAGGAGATTCTGGTGAAAATGTGGTTTACGTTAAAGGGAGATTAGGTAAGTATTCACAAAGATTGTGGGGAGGGGGGGGGGCCTGGTGAAAATGTGGTTTTCGTTTAATTTGGGGGATTAGGTAGGTATTTACAAAAGAATGTGAAAATGTGATTTTTGTTTGTGGGGGATTAGGTAGGTATTCACCAAAGATGATTTCTGGTGAAAATGTGGTTTTTGTTTTTGGGGGATTAGGTAGAAATTCACAAAATATGCATTTCTGGTGAAAATGTGGTTTCGTTGTAGGATTAGGTAGGTATTCCCTAAATATGTTGTACTGAAATGTGGTTTTCGTTTAATTTGGGGGATTACGTAGGTATTCAGAAAATATGGGGGGGGGGCGTTCTGGTGAAAATGCGGTTTTCGTTTTTGGGGGATTAGGTATGTAGGTATTCACAAAAGATGGGGGGGATTTCTTGTGAAAATGTGGTTTCTTTAAATTTGGGGGATTAGGCAGGTATTCAAAAAAGAAGGGGGGGGGGAGTTCTGGTGAAAATGTGGTTTTCGTTGGGGGATAAGGTACACAATAGATGGGGGGGGGAAGATTTCAGGTGAAAATGTGGTTTACGTTAAAGGGAGATTAAGTAAGTATTCACAAAGATTGGGGGGAGGGGGGGGGGCTGATGAAAATGTGGTTTTCGTTGGGGGATTAGGTAGGTATTCACAAAATAATGTGAAAATGTGGTTTTTGTGTTTTGGGGGTTAGGTAGGTATTCACTAAATATGATTTCTGGTGAAAATATGGTTTTCATTAATTTGGGGGATTACGTAGGCATTCATAAAAGATTGGAGGGAGTTCTGTTAAAAATGTGGTTTTCGTGTTTTTGGGGGACTACAGACACAAAAAATATAACATTTTGATGTGGAATCCCCCAAATTTTTTTAGCAGGGACAAAACTTTCACAAAATCGTCATTTTTTAGCACATTTTGTATTTATTTTTGCACATAGTAATTTTTTGGTCTCAAAAATAACTTCAGATTCGTGTTCCTCGCCCCAAAATATCTGGATCTGGAAAAAGAGACCAAAAGAGAAAATCCATATGAAGCAATAGTTCTCAATATTCATGGGAAAAGTCTAATTTAATTGAAAATCGTAATTAGAAGAATTAATTAACTTCCTATTAGAATACAATTAGTCAACGTAACCTGCCTAACTTTGGTCTATGATCTAGTAATTTCATTATTTCTCTACATCCTAATAATGGCTGCTGATACAAATAATAGGTCCCCCCCCCAAACTCAGAAACTGATGAAGGTACTACTCATTGCCTCATTCCCCTGAGTCAGAAGATGGGGAAAGCACCTCGTTTTGGAACATTCCTGCTCAAATTCTGAGATTGGGGTCATCAGGAAACGTCATTTTCGTCATAATATGGAAAATGCGTTTTATCAGGATAACGTGAATAGAGTTGAAGGTCGAAAGGGGTTGGGGTATGGACATTATTTTCCTCTCATGGCATTTTCAAGAACATACTAAGTGACCGATTTCGTGCCAGAGCTCGTTCGCCCGATGACCCCCAACGTGCACAACATTAGATCGGAAAGGACGATAAATGGCAAATTGTGTATTGAACCGAACGTAACGACAGATAAGTAATAAATCCATTTATTCCTAACATCGAACGAAATTTAGATGTTTTATTCAGATTAGAGAGCTTTGTTCGAGCAAAAAGTTTTGAAAATTCTTGTATGGAAGCTATCGCTAATCATTTCCGGGCCAGAGACAACCAATTAACCAAATCGCGATTACTAATGATCTAAGTAATAAGAAGATAGGAATATATTTCAACAGGTATCAGAAAACTGAAAGGAGAAAAGAGAATTTCGGCCTTTGGTGTTCCTCAGGGGCCGATCCTTGGTCCCATCCTCTTTCTTTTCTATATTAATCAATCCTTACTTCCTGTTTTTTTGTTCAGAAATCCTTTTCCTCCGAAAATGCCGTTTTTTGTTAAGTTTTTGAAGAGCTAAACCTGGTTTCGAAGGAGGAAGATAAATTAGAGACTTAAAAAAAGAGAGAGAAGGAAATACACGGTTGACGATAGTCAAAAAAACATAGCAACGCAAGTGCACGTATTTTTTCTTCCTCGAACCCCACCTCGTGCCGGAAGTAAAGGGCAGCGAGGCAGGCGATTGTCGAACTTTGGACGTTTTCACGTTTGCGCTAACGCAGTTCAATTCATGAAAAACTTGACTTTTTTTTTTTACTCAGAAAAATACAAAAGGGGTCTCGTTTTCTACTTTCGGCCTTGGATAATTCGCGCGTTTCGTGGAGTCACGACTTCTAAATAAAAATAAAAAGGGCTTGTCCGTGTCAGACGGTAACTTCCGAATCTTAATGGCAACACATTTCTTTTCTCCTCAGCAATGGGAAGCTGCGAAGTAGAGAAAAACCCCACAAGCGATCTAGGCAAGGCAGTCCTTACACATTTCGTTCGAGCCCGCACCAGCTTTGCTAGCGAGAGGAAAAAAAATAACCCTCCAGAGTTATCCAACTTGCTCCTCTCACATATCATGTCCAAAAAAGACCAAAAATCAAACTAAAAAGGGCCCTTTTTGTCGTTAAGGAACGGAATCTAGTAAAAAGAGCCCCTAATGTCCAAAAACCGTGGTAAAAAGGGCCCCCAGTGACCAAAAAGGGTCAAAAACCAAGCTAAAAAGGGCCTTTAACATGGTATAGAGACGAAATCTATTAAAAAGAGCCCCTAATCTCCAAAAATCGAGGTGAAAAGGACCTCGACGAAACAGGATCAAAAATCAAGCTAAAAAGGGTCTCATGCATAGAGACAGAAAATCGATATTAAATAAGATGCCACCTATATCCCTAATTCATGACGTATGGCGTAGAAAGCAGGCGCCACTATATGTGGCCATAAGCAACGATCACAAATCATAGCTATTCAACAGGGCTTTTAATCTGGTATTAGGAACGACAAATGTAGTACAAAGAGCCTAATCCCAAAATCGAGGAGAAAAGGGACTAGTGTCCAAAAAGGGTCAAAAGACCAAGCTAAAGTGCATATTAGTCATGATAGAGCACAAATGTATCAAGAGCCCCTAAGTCCCCTAAATATCGAGGTGATAAAAGAGGCCTAGTGCCACAAAAGATCAATAATCAAGCTATACAAGGCCTTTTTCATGGTATAGAGACAAAATCTATAAAAAGAGTCACGTAATCCCTAATATCGTGGAGAAAAGGGAGCCCGCTAGCTGTCCAAAAAGGATCAAAAACCAAGCTAAAAAGGGCCTTTTTCATGGTATAGAGACAAAATCTATTAAAAAGAGCCCCTAATCCCCTAATATCGTGGTGAAAAGGAGCCCCTAGTGGCCAAAAAGGTTCAATAATCAAGCTATTAAAGGCTTTTTTCATGGTATAAAGACAAAATCTATTAAAAAGAGTCTCTAATCCCCTAATATCGTGGAGAAAAGGGGCCCCTAGTGTCCAAAAAGGATCAAAAACCAAGCTAAAAAGGGCCTTTTTCATGGTATAGAGACAAAATCTATTAAAAAGAGCCCCTAATCCCCTAATATCGTGGTGAAAAGGGCCCCTAGTGACCAAAAAGGATCAAAAATCAAGCTATAAAGGGCCTTTTTAATCGTGAATGAACAAAATGTAGTCAAAAGAGCCCCTAATCTCCAGAAATCGAGGAAAAGGGGCCCCTAGTGTCCAAAAAGGATCAAAAATCAAGCTATAAAAGGCCTTTTTCATGGTATAGAGACAAAATCTATTAAAAAGAGCCCCAAATCTCCAAATATCGTGGTGAAAAGGGCCCCTAGTATAACATTTAAAAAATAAAAATAAACACACATAAAATAAGAAAAAAAACTAACGGAAAAGGGTGGGGTATTTTACCGTATATGTAAACTGCTCCATAACGTGGGTGTGGCTATGTAGAGCTTTTTAGATTCCCGTCCTGCACATCAAGAGTTTAAAAAGCAGGATTCCATCGCTCATTTTATAGTAAAGTCGGTGATTGTGTTTATAGGGCTCGAAGGCGTATTGTCTGGGTCAAACGGTTATGTAAAACCCGGAAGATACGAGTCTCGACCGCTCTTACCTACATCTTTTCAGTTTATTGCGCAATCTTTTTAAGAGGTTCCACTCTTCGAGATGCGCTTCGAGAATAGACACTGATAAGGACTTTTTTTCTCGCTTTTTTTGGCTTTTTACCCACATTTGCGAAAAAAGAAAAACCCGAATTGCACATTTGAGCACATAAAATTATTACATTTATTCCCAAAAGGGTTTTGATGAGGCAATCTGAAGTTTGCTTACAAAAAGTTTGCCCAGAAACGAGCCAGAATCGCAAAAAAAGTCAAAAACTTTGCATTTTTTGTGGTTTTTTGATTATATCTCGAAAACTATAGGTTTTAGCGATTTGACTGTTTAGAACAAAAAGAAAGCTTATAAAATTACCTAAAAATCCATTATAAATTTGTCAGATTCGGTCGAGCCGTTTGGCAGATATCGATGCTCAAAAATGACACCTTTTTTTGATAATAAAATCGTTGTTTCTTTAATTTTTTTCCCTTCCTGTACGTACACGTACCTACGAAACGATAAAAAAGGAAGAAGAAAAAAGTTGACTGGAAAACCCTGAAGTAAAAAATGAACACAATAACAGGCTTGACAAAAAAGAATTTAGGTAACCTCAAGTCATAAACCGCAGTCGCAACGGCCTTTTATTTGCCCTTTTCTGTCGCTAAAAAACTGGATCGTAAAGGAAAACGAGAAAGAAAAAAAAATTGATATTGAAAAAAAAACCTATAGCAAAACATTTTTTTATTGATTTTTTAAGTGGTCAAAAAAAAACTCGAAGTCTCGATCTTATCAGGCCATTCCTTCTGAGTAAAAATGGTGTCAAAGA
This sequence comes from Orius laevigatus, assembly GCA_018703685.1. NCBI lineage: Eukaryota > Metazoa > Arthropoda > Insecta > Hemiptera > Anthocoridae > Orius > Orius laevigatus. The sequence continues at coordinate 129,875 of JAGWEN010000230.1, forward strand.
GACAAAAAAGAAGTTTGATTTTTTCCACCCAAAGCGGAAATTTTATTGGGTCAATATTTTTCCTCTAAATATAGACCTTGACATACAAATTTTATGCGTAGGGAAGTTTGGTAGCTATAGAGAGACATAAAACCGTCAATATCTCAAATTCTCTTAATAATTTCAAATTTCCGGTGCCAGATTTGGAATCGGCGTTCAATTTTACATTAGAAATGATAGTTTGCAACCATTCATGATAACCAAAAAGCGATATTTTATGGCATAAGAGGTAATGAATATAATTAAAATGAGGATTTACCTTATTTCGCTTCCATTTTGTTGATAATGACCGAGGAGTAATGACCCCTGATCTATGGCACTGTTAATAATCGTCCAGGGTTTCCATAAAAATAAATGAAGCTCCCTTATCGACACTCCCCAATACGCTAAAAGTCTATAGCACACTTGACTCGACACTGTACACCTCACTTCTGAAAAATAAATAATAAAAACTCATTAAATTTTATGTCAAAGAAAGAGGATGAATCCTGTAAATGAATTTTTGAAAAATTTAATTATAGAAAACATCCATCTTCACCAAATTTTCACCATATACAGGGGTAAAAAATGGAGATTTCGGAAGAAAAAAATATATATCAAGCTAAAAAGAGCCTTTTTTGTAGTAAACGAAAAAAAATCTAGCTAAAAGAGTCCCTAATGTCCAAAAATCGAGGTAAAAAAGGCCCCTAGTGTCCAAAAGGATAAAAAAAAACAAGCTAAAAGGGCCCCTAAGTGTCCCAAAAAGGATCAAAAATCAAGCTAAAAAGGTACATCTAGCTAAAAAGGTTCATTTACTTCATAGTAAAGGAACAAAATCTAGTTAAAAGGGCCCCTAATGCCCAAAAAAAAAGGCCAAAATCAAGGAAAAAAGTTTTTCTTTTTTGGAGTTAATGAACCAAATCTACTGTCCAAAAGGATCAGAAATCAAATGCTAAAAAGGGCCCTTATCCGTCACAAACAAAACTAATCTAGTTAAAAGGGCCCCTTTTGTCCAAAAAGGATCACAATTCAATCTAAAAAGGGCCCCTAGTGTCTAAAAAAGATCAAATATCAAGCTAAAAAGGGCCCCCAGTGTCCAAAAAAGATCAAAAATCAAGTAAAAAAGGGGCCCCTGTGTCCAAAAAGGATAAAAAATCAAGCTCAAAAGGGCCCCGGTCCAAAAAGACAACTGTGTCCATCAGATCAGCAAAAAGGGCCCCGTGTCAAAAGGATCAAAAATAGAAAAAGGGCCCCCTGTGTCCAAAAGGATCAAAATCGCTAAAAGGGCTGGCCAAAAAAGGATCAAAAATCAGCTAAAAGGGCCCAGTGTCAAAAAGGATCAAAAATCAATAAAAAGCAAAGTGCCCCTAGTGTCCAAAAAGGATCAAAAATCAACTAAAAGGGCCCCAGTGTCCAAAACGGATCAAAACCAAGCTAAAAAGGCCCCTAGTGTCCAAAAAGGATCAAAAATCAAGCTAAAAAGGGCCCCTAGTGTCCAAAAAGGATCAAAATTCAAGCTAAAAGGGCCCCTAGTGTCTAAAAGGATCAAATATCAAGCTAAAAAGGGCCCCTAGTGTCCAAAAAGGATCAAAATTCAGTAAAAGTATGCTATCAAAAGGGCCCCTAGTGTCCAAAAAGGATCAAATATCAAGCTAAAAAGGGCCCCCAGTGTCCAAAAAGGATCAAAAATCAAGCTAAAAAGGGCCCCCTGAGTAGCTTGGGTCTTGAAGGTGCCCCCCCCCCCGTTAAAATTATCCCCCCACTTTTTCCTCATTACGTCAATAAGGGAAAAAGCAGACATCTAAATTGTTGTAATTGTTTCTAAAATAATAACAATTGATCAAAACGACGTGACTAAACAATTTGGTGAATCATCTCCATGGTGATACCTCAAAACAAAAAAAAGATAAAGTTAATAATAAAATGAAAAAATCGTGAGATATAAAAAACGTAAATCACGTACGAATTGTGTTTAAACTTAACAAATTATCGCCATGAAAAACAGAGTAGTAAAAAAAAATTCCTATTTCAAGTATTAAAATGCTCATAAATTCCGTCATCGAGGATATTATAAATAAAACACCCATTCAATAAATGACTATTCTAGCACATTATTCATAAAAACGTATAATGAAAGTCGAAGGGTAACTATAACGACTTTTTAATGACGTAAATTAAAAATATTTTCGAGTTATTTTTGTTATTAAAAAATTAAAAATAGCAACTTAAAAAATACGTACTGTCCCACCTACTATTGCTAAACGAATTATTTTTTGACCTGGTAATGCATTTCGAAAAAAAGAGGTGCCACGCTCCTCCAGTCGAGCGTTGGCTATGATACAAGGAGAATTTTTTGTATGATGAGTACTTTTCCGACTTTCTTGGCCCACAAAGCAATTAATTTAAGATAGAAGATGAAAAAATTTAATATTTAAAAGGAGTTGCATTAAAGTGATGATAGATGAGCAATGTGGAAGGTTAATGGATAAACGTCGAGGTTTATGAATTATGAGGGTCGACAGAGCGTCCAAGGCGAAGGTCACCCATTCCCGAACCTGTCGAGTTTTTGAGCCGATTTAAAAAGAAAAAGAGATCTTTGATGAGTGGGTTTTATGTGGCTCTCAGTCGAAAAATTGAAAAAATGGGTGAGGTCAAAAAAAGTTATTATATCCCAAAAACGACATCAGATTCTTGTTTTTCACTCTAAAAATGGTCAAAAACCAAATTTTGGATGAAATCAAAAAACAAAAATATTCATGTCTAAAAAGTGAAGAAGGGTCCACCCTTTGGTGAGGTCGAAAAAAATGTTTTCATATCCAAAAAACGACCTCGGATTTTTGTTTTTCACCCTAAAAATGGTCAAAAACCACATTTTGGATGAAATCAAAAAATAAAAATTTTCATGTCTGAAAAGTGAAGAAGGGTCCCCCCTTTGGTGAGGTCGAAAAAAATATTTTTATATCCCAAAAACGACCTCGGATTCTTGTTTTTCACCCTAAAAATGGTCAAAAACCACATTTTGGATGAAATCAAAAAATAAAAATATTCATGTCTGAAAAGTGAGGAAGGGTCCCCCCTTTGGTGAGGTCGAAAAAAATGTTTTTATATCCCAAAAACGACCTCGGATTCTTGTTTTTCACCCTAAAAATGGTCAAAAACCACATTTTGGATGAAATCAAAAAATAAAAATTTTCATGTCTGAAAAGTGAGGAAGGGTCCCCCCTTTGGTGAGGTCGAAAAAAATGTTTTTATATCCCAAAAACGACCTCGGATTCTTGTTTTTCACCCTAAAAATGGTCAAAAACCACATTTGGATGAAATCAAAAAATAAAAATTTTCATGTCTGAAAAGTGAGGAAGGGTCCCCCCTTTGGTGAGGTCGAAAAAAATGTTTTTATATCCCAAAAACGACCTCGGATTCTTGTTTTTCACCCTAAAAATGGTCAAAAACCACATTTTGGATGAAATCAAAAAATAAAAATTTTCATGTCTGAAAAGTGAGGAAGGTCCCCCCTTTGGTGAGGTCGAAAAAAATGTTTTTTATATCCCAAAAACGACCTCGGATTCTTGTTTTTCACCCTAAAAATGGTCAAAAACCACATTTTGGATGAAATCAAAAAATAAAATTTTCAAGTCTGAAAAGTGAGGAAGGGTCCCCCCTTTGGTGAGGTCGAAAAAAATGTTTTTATATCCCAAAAACGACCTCGGATTCTTGTTTTTCACCCTAAAAATGGTCAAAGACCACATTTTGGATGAAATCAAAAAAATAAAAATTTTCGCGTCTGAAAAATGAAGAAGGGTCCCCTCTTTGGTGAGGTCGAAAAAAATGTTTTTGTATCCCAAAAACGACCTCGGATTCTTGTTTTTCACCCTAAAAATGGTCAAAAACCACATTTTGGATGAAATCAAAAAATGAAAATTTTCATGTCTGAAAAGTGAGGAAGGGTCCCCCCTTTGGTGAGGTCGAAAAAAATGTTTTTATATCCCAAAAACGACCTCGGATTCTTGTTTTTCACCCTAAAAATGGTCAAAAACCACATTTTGGATGAAATCAAAAAATAAAAATTTTCAAGTCTGAAAAGTGAGGAAGGGTCCCCCCTTTGGTGAGGTCGAAAAAAATGTTTTTATATCCCAAAAACGACCTCGGATTCTTTTTTTTCACCCTAAAAATGGTCAAAAACCACATTTTGGATGAAATCAAAAAATAAAAATTTTCATGTCTGAAAAGTGAAGAAGGGAAAAAAAAGATTTTATATCCCGAAAACGACTTAAGATTCGTGTTTTTAACTCTAAAAATGTTCAAAAGGTGACAAAAATTAAGCGCTCAGAATTCGACGATCTCTGGTGGGAGTGAACAACTTGATTTGAAGAAATGCGACAAGGTCGAAAACTCGAAGGCCATGCACGCCCGTCATCACGTGTTCCTATCGCCAATCAACTTCGAAGAAATGTAATAAATATTAAGTACCTAATAACTTATAATAGTATTTCATTAGAGAATGGGGGGGGGGAAGGATTTATGTACAGCTAATCCAATTGAATAATAGGGGTATTCACGATCTTCAATTAACACGTTAACTTATTATTAACACTATTAACACGTGTTAATTGAAGAATTTCGCTCGAGGTATTAACGATCGTCAATTAACATGTGTTAATCGTGTTAACCTTGTTAATCCTGTTAGACTTCCCTAGTAAACTCAAAGTTTACCATGATTAACACGTGTTAATTGATGAATAGCCCTGTAAGGGGTATTCAAACTCTTCAATTAACACGAGTTAATTGTGTTAACCTTGTTAATCATGATATACTTCCCTAGTAAACTCAAAGTTTACCATGATTAACACGTGTTAATTGATGACTAACCCTATAAGGGGTATTTACAATCTTCAATTAACCCGAGTTAACCGTGTTCCCTAGTAAACTCAAAGTTTACCATGATTAACACGTCCTAAAGGAACGATAACTAAATTCGAAAGTTTTGATATCATATGAAAAATTTCATTCGGGAAATTTATGACGAGAATGGCACTAATAAATACGATTTTTTCACAAAGAAGGTTCATAGAAAATACAAAGAAAAGGCACATTAAACCCAGGGCTATTGTATTGAGTATTTTTTAACCTTTTTGGACGAAGGTTAGAATAAGTTTGAGATTTTTAATTAGTAATTAATTACACGTTTCAATTCGAAGGGCTTCAAATTATCATAAATCCGTGACGTTTTTGTTAAAAAGGATCGAGCGGATGGTTATGACGTTTCTGACAGGGAGAATTTTCATTATTGACAAAATTTAGCATAAAATGTCAATGATTTTGAATTTTTTGCTAAATTACTTATCTATTGTATTTAAAAATCAACTCATCAACAATCTAAGTTAAATAAATGCGCATAAATAGTTATATTCACTATAAATATTCAGTTTTCAATAATATGGTGAGAAAAAAAATTCAAATTATATACCTAGAGTGGTACTTCCTGGGTGCATTCATTTCTTTAAAAATCGGTTTTTAATTTTTTTTTATCGCTTTCTTTGGGTCCATCTTTGAGAATGAAAGCTTTCGAATCTAGACCCTCAAAACTTAATTTTTAGAAATCGTAAAAAAAATTTTTATTAAAAAAAAATTATAAAAAAATTACGATTAATTCGAAAATCAATAATTTTTGAAAAAGCCAACGCGGAAGACAAAAGTTCCCGGTAATCAGGAAGAAGGTTGCCTAACCTGCTGTTATCACGAGACTATCAGTGTGATCCTCTGGCGTGCACATTTAAATTTTTCATTATTTCAGTTAATAAAATTAATCAAGTACCCACATAAAAAGTAAAATAAATTAAGTTTTTTAAATTCATTTTTACTTCCGGAATTCTCACCATTCATGAACACTTTTGTAAAGATTCACATTGATATATGAAGGATGTGAAGGGAAAGAGAGGGAAAAAGAAGATTTTTTCGAATGATAATTAAAACATGCTGGCTAACAGGAAATTCAAAAATAAAAGATGAAATTCAAAAAAAATTTTTGATGTTTTTCCTATTTTTAGTTGATTTACTTATTATAATAATAATAAAAAATAAATATCAATGTCACCGACTTATTTTTGCATTTTCGTGACACGGGCCGTCCAACTACCAACTCAATGGTGGTCGTGGACAAGTGTGTTTTACCCTTGATATTTATTTATTTATTATATTAAGGGCCCATCCAGCGCCTGTCGCGAGGGCGGGGCGACCCGCATAACACGAGGGTTTTAAAACTCAACCCTCCCCTTCAATTGGCAGGAGGAGCCGGTTCTCTCCGCCCACTTCTCTTTGATTCGTTGAAAAACCCGCGTGATTCAAAATTTGTTGAGATAGTATTTCAATGATAACTAAAGATTGAGTCATCGGAATTGATTCAAAATTTGCATACTTATGTTCTTTGTTATGTGGAGCGCATTTCACTAAACAATTCTTTAAAAAGTTTTAAAAAAAATTAAACATACTACAAAGATTTATTTTTATTACAATAAGTTTAGTGGAATGCGCGGAGAAATAAATAAGCTTCATTTTAAAAAAAGTCCGGTCCAGATCGGATCATTTTTCTATGAGCTATCATTGAATAAGTGTTTTCACGGCCCCTTAACGAGGCGACTTACGAAAAAAGGTAGAGGCGCTCGGAAGATCCGAACCCGGGTCCCCCGCATCGAAACCTAACACACTAACGACATCACACCGCGCCTCTTAGTTGATTTACTTATTGAATTACAACATAGAAAGGATTTTAGGGAAATGCAATTTTAAATGGATCAGGAGCTTTGTTTCATATAAATGGAATAGATTATTAAGTTACAAACACCTCAATTGCACAATACTGGGAATTTCTTAACATTTATCCCCGTTGGGGATATCTTGTCCTGGGGCATAAAAAATAAAAAACTGTAAAAGGGTATTTTGTTAAGAAATCTTCGCTGAAGTTTTTTTTTCCTGATTCTTTCTCTCGGCTGTCGGTCAGACGTATTGGTGAGGAGGGAGGGCGCAGAGGCCCGAGGAGGCCAAACGCCATCGTCCACTTTATGTATACGGCATTGCGACACGGGCATCTTTCGTAATGGTCCTTTTTTCTTTCCCAGATCTCTTTGGGTCCCAGGGATAAAGAAGAAAATCGAGGCAATCTTTGAACTTCAAAAAATTAAAAAAGATTCAATAAAGGAAATCATGAATCCAAAACTATAACAAGAGATCGAAATTTTTCGGTCCAGATGAGCTACTTTTTTTTGGGGTTTCCAAAAGCGGTATGTAGGACGATGAGGTGACATAAGAGAGTATGTAATTCATTGGAATAATAAAAATCTTTTTCGTACTTTTGAGTGGCGACGAGTGACTCCTTTCACATACATATGACATATATGACCTCGTTAAGCTATAGCTGGTGTCTATAGGTAGTTTAGAACCATTAGGTAGTTCTAAATCCAAGTTTGCGCCACCCCTTCGTCCATTTTGAAAAACAAGTCAGATTTGGAACTTTTTAAGTTTTTGATCTCTAGCGCAAAAACGATGCGTTTTAGCGACTTAACCACGAAGTAAAAAAAGAAAGACCATTAAATTCTGCGTCTAATGAGCTTTCGAAAGCCAAAATCGGTCCAGCAGTTCAGGAGATATCGATGTTCAAAATTTATACGTCCTGATAAACGTCTTGTGCGCTTTTATAATCAGGAGGGACGAATTATGTGGTAGACCCTGTGCTGATTATTAACGAGAGTTATCATTTATCAATTATCAAAGGCATAACCAAGTAAATTAATGATCATTCATACAAAGAATGAATACTAACGAAGGTCAAGTACGAAATTGATCATTACTTAAAACCTACAAGGTTTGCGACTAATAAAACAAAATTGTCTCTTGTAAGCCAAATAAACTTGGTGGTTATTTATAAATGATGATTTATAAGCAATTTATTCCTCACTGACTGATTTTCCAGGCTTTCCCAGTTAGCTGATACCCTTGATTTCACATCCATCCAGCACAATTGATTATTCATGATCCACTACTGTTTTCATCAATATTATCTCCAGAATCTTTTTTTCGACACCAAGAAAGGCCAACTCGTGAGGTCACGAAATATTGCTTCATTATCATAAAGGCTTCCCTAAGCTATTTTACTCTGGAATTTCGTTCTTAACTTTTATAGCTTCAAGAAACTCATTTCTGTTTTATTTCCTACCTTGAGGTCATTAGCATTTTGTATATGCAGTTTATTGGGCATTCGGGAAAACCCACGTAACATCAAAGGTTATTCTCCAGTTTTCACGAATATCGGATTTATAATTTAATTGTTATTCATCGAAAAATTCCATTTTCCGCTTGTCCGAATTCGTTAAGAATATCAAGCTGATGATTCCATAATTCTCTTTGAAGCCACTGACGAAGAATGAGGGGAAAAATAAAGATTAATTAAAGGGCAAATATTTTAAGACCGCTAATTCGTTTACGTTCCAGTATTCGTTTGAAGAATTCAAATGATGGAGAATCCAACGGTTCTTAAGAATTGATGGAATCCGCCCTTGTTTAAATGTCAACGTGCATATAACAAAAAGCATTCTGCGAATTATAAGGGCTTAACTACTCTTTTCTTCTCGAAAAGTATCAAATATATCTAAAATGTGTCTTTCCTTGTCAAAGAACCAAATCTGGCTAAATAGGGTCTTTCTTACCAAAAAAAGGTTCAAAACCAGGCCGAAAAGGGTCTTTTCTTGTCAAAAATGGTTAAAATCTGGCTGAAAAGGGGTTTTCCTTATCGATAAAGGTTCAAAATTAGGCTGAAAAGGGCCTTTCCTAGTCATAAAGGGTCCAAATCTAGATGAGAAGGGTCTTTACTTGTCAAAAAAGGATGACTAGCGAAAAATAGCGAAGTTGAACTTTAGGATATTGTATTGACTACTCCAGGAAATACAAGTTTTCGATCTCGAGGAAGCCTTGAAAAATTACGAAAGGGCAACTAAAATTCAAAAATTGGTTTCTAACTTCCTTGATAAATTAGGAAAGGGCAACTAGAACCTAAAAATTAGCTTGTTACTTCCCTATAGTGTAGGGTGACCACATGGTACCCATTGTGCGTGATTTTACGCATTTATGCCACGATAACAATCTAAGGAGATAATAAAGCCATATTTTGAGTTATTTTTGACAAGAAAAGACACTTTTCAGACGGATATTGAACCTTTTTTGATAGGAAAAGACCCTTTTCAGCAAGATTTTGACCCTTTTTGACAAGGAAAGACCCTTTTCAGCCAGATTTTGACCCTATTTTGACAAGGAAAGACCCTTTTCAGCCAGATTTTGACCCTATTTTGACAAGGAAAGACCCTTTTCAGTCAGATTCTGACCCTAGTTGACAAGAAAAGACCCTTTTAAAACAGACTTTGACCCTATTTTGACAAGAAAAGACCCTTTTCAGCCAGATTTTGACCCTATTTTGACAAGGAAAGACCCTTTTCAGTCAGATTCTGACCCTTTTTGACAAGGAAAGACCCTTTTAAAACAGACTTTGACCCTATTTTGACAAGAAAAGACCCTTTTCAGCCAGATTTTGAACCTTTTTGACAAGGAAAGACCCTTTTCAGCCAGATTTTGACCCTATTTTGACTAGGAAAGACCCTTTTCAGCTAGATTTTGACCCTATTTTGACAAGGAAAGACCCTTTTCAGTCAGAGTCTGACCCTAGTTGACAAGAAAAGACCCTTTTAAAACAGATTTTGACCCTATTTTGACAATAAAAGACCCTTTTCAGCCAGATTTTGAACCTTTTTTTAATAAGATAAGACCATTTCAGAAGAGCCTAGGTGAAAACAGGTGAAAAACGTGGTGGAACAGTAAAAAAAAAATTATATAATTAAAAATGTTCTGCAGATTCAGGATCGCGCAGCTGCGACGCGGCCTACCTTGAATCTGTCACGTAGACCGCTTTAATTCCAAGAAGTCGAACCTTCCAGATTCTTTACATATAAATTTTCATTTTTTTTTCTCTAAACAATTCCCAATCTTTCATAATTTTAGTTCATTAAGCGGAATAATTTATGCAAATCTCGAGTTTTGTGGTACTTATTTTGTGTTCCTACTCATTTTTGTCCTTTTTGTATGTAAATTTGTTTAAAATGAAAAGAAAAAGATGAGAACAATGGGAAAGTCGTCGATGAATCATGTAGGAGATGGCACAAGAGCCGTCAACAAGTTTCAAGTCTCTTCAAACACGTTTTTTCCTGTTTATTGACTATTACGAGTAGGTACACTTTTGCCTAATTGTTAGTCAATCAAAAAGTGTCTTGGAAATCAAGGACACCACCGGGGGTTTCGATAATTCCAGGTAGCTGACACACCCAGCAAATTGGAAATATCAAAAGGTTGAAAGATGAGGCTACCGTAATGGTGAACTTTTAGAAAAGACCCCTTTCAGTTAGATTTTTACCCTTTAGGATAAAAAAAAGACCCTTTTCTGCCTGATTTGGACCCTTTTTGACAAGATAAGACCCTTTTCAGCCAGATTTTGACCCGTTTGATAAATGAAAGACCCTTTTCAGCCATATTTTTACCCTTTTTGTCAAGAAAAGACCCTTTTCAGTCAGATTTTTACTCGTTTTGAGAAGAAAAGACACTTTTCAGCCAGATTTTAAACCTTTTTTGATACGAAAAGACCCTTTTGAGGTTTTGACCCTCAAGGAAAGATATTTTCAGACCCTTTTTGACATGAAAAGACCCTTCAAGCGTCTCCTCACGAAAAGCCACCCGATTAAATGTTGTTGACCCTCCATCGCATCCAGCTGGTCAACTTTCGTTTTGACCTCGTTGGACACTCCATTGGTCAATTCACTCTCACTTGACCTATTGCACATCTGGCTAAATTAATTCTCACGAGTACAATGCGAGTTAATTTCGTTCTCTTCGATATTTTGAAATGAGGGACATAAGGACTAAAAAAAAAACTTTTAGATTAGATGAAGTTTTCCCTCCTTCAGAGGTCAAAATTTTTTTTTGTCGCCTCGTAGCTCCCATACTTTTGCTCCTACAAAAAAATCCGCTTAGTTCGAAATTGTAGCAAATTGAATAATCTTTAATTTTGTGCTTAAAAGTTTTTCACCTACGACCTACGGTTTATGAGATATTGCCGAAAAACCGAAAAATATCTAATTCGCACCTTTGGCAATGAACAACTCCACTATAAACATCTTACAGTAATCCGACCCTGGAACGTTCGAGAACTGGATTATGAAAGTGCGAATTTTATGACATCGAAAAGCTAAATAAAAGGAGGAGCGAAAATTGACATTTTCAAAACTCTCGTTATTTACAAGTCAAATGAGGTTTGAATAGGATAATTAACATAAATTTCAATTTTCAAGGACCCCTAATTGAACTGAACTATATCGACCTTTCAAACTAAAAAAAAAAAATTAAATTAAATTAAAAATAAAGAAAAAATTTAATTATAGATGGAGTTTTTAACTACTTAATGTTCTTAAAAAGAGGTGTCTCGGTTAATTGGTTCAGCCGTTCTTGAGGCAAATAGCTTTAACCTTGTTTTATAAAATTTTGATTCAAATAACTTAAAACGGTTCAAGCTGGAGAGGCTGAATGAATTGCTGAATTTACCCGCCATTCTTCCCTGCTTATCGTCAATTGCTTTTTGAGAATTGTTTTTTAAAGGAAATTAAATTCCCTACAACTTTCACAAAATAAACTTTTTGATTAGATGATGTCTTCCCTCCTTTAGAGGCCAAAATTGAAAATCCTTTTTTTTTTGTCGCCTCGTAGCTCAGATACGTTTGGTCCAACAAAAAATCTTACTAAATGAAATCTGTAGGAAATTTAAATAGCTTTAATTTTGTACTTATAACGTTTTCGCCTACGACGTACGGCTTTCGAGTTATGGGCGAAAAACCGTGAAAATTCGCCAGGGCCCAACCCCTACAGTTACAAAATACAATATTTTTTTCCACCCCTAGATTGGCTGGAATTATATAGCTTCCGTGGCGATGTTTTTCCATAATGGTTTGACCAAGTTGAGGAAGCAAAAAAGTGTTCCGAGTAACGTCCCACTCATCTTTATCTACCGTTAGCATCTTCGCAATAGCGGTTCTTCTCTCATCATCGAATTTCCAAATATTCGCCGTTTGGTTGCGTGTAGAATAAAAGGCGCAACATAAAAGAGAAAAAACCGAGGGGGCGTATGAAAATGGAAATACCACCGGTTTTAGGCTTTCTAAAACAGGTTCCTAGCCCATGTTTGACCTATTTTCAAACCAAAATTTAGCTATAACAACATATACGGGGTAATTTTGCAAAATGAAAAGAAAAATTGGAGAGACCAAAATTCGCTTTTAGGCCTCCTGAAGGCCTGAAAAATGGTAAATTTTGAGAAAAAGAGATATTTTATAGCCCTTTTTACAAATTATCCTGCAGGTGAGGTCGAAAAAAATGTTTTTATATCCCAAAAACGACTTCGGATTCTTGTTTTTCATCCTAAAAATGGTCAAAAACCACATTTTGGATGAAATCAAAAAATAAAATTTTCATGTCTGAAAAGTGAAAAGGGTCCCCCCTTTGGAGAGGTCGAAAAAAATGTTTTTATATCCCAAAAACGACTTCGGATTCTTGTTTTTCACCCTAAAAATGGTCAAAAACCACATTTTGGATGAAATCAAAAAATAAAAATTTCCATGTCTGAAAAATGAAGAAGAGTCCCCCCTTTGGAGAGGTCGAAAAAAATGTTTTTATATCCCAAAAACGACCTCAGATTCTTGTTTTTCACCCTAATAATGGTCAAAAACCACATTTTGGATGAAATCAAAAAATAAAAATTTTCACGTCTGAAAAGTGAAGAAGGGTCCCCCCCTTTGGAGAGGTCGAAAAAAATGTTTTTATATCCCGAAAACGACCTCAGATTCTTGTTTTTCACCCTAAAAATGGCCAAAAACCACATTTTGGATGAAATAAAAATAAAAATTTTCACGTCTGAAAAGTGAAGAAGGGTCCACCCCTTTGGAGAGGTCGAAAAAAATGTTTTTATATCCCGAAAACGACCTCAGATTCTTGTTTTTCACCCTAAAAATGGTCAAAAACCACATTTTGGATGAAATCAAAAAATAAAAATTTTCACGTCTGAAAAGTGAAGAAGGGTCCCCCCTTTGGTGAGGTCGAAAAAAATGTTTTTATATCCCAAAAACGACCTCAGATTCTTATTTTTCACCCTAAAAATGGTCAAAAACCACATTTTGGATGAAATCAAAAAATAAAAATTTTCATGTCTGAAAAGTGAAGATCACACTCTCCTTCCTGTTCTAAAGAAAACTTTTGCAAAATTGTCAAAAAAATATTTTTAAATTTTCGATTTTAGACAGGATAGCAATGAGAGCGTCATGACTTATGGATTTAAGGCTATTTTAAGAAATGCTTTATCATTGCACTTGAGTCACTGAACTTCAAATAAGAAAAAATAGGGATTTCGGTGGGACTTCAATGAAGTTGAAAGATGGAAAAAGTCGGAAGCCCGTCGTGCGCGCACCGGTTGTTAAGTAAGCAAAAGAAAGAATATTTAACGATGGACTGTTTGGGAAATAATTGTTACGTCACAACCTGTTTACGAGCTAGGTTTGAGACTTGAGCAAGAGCACCGGAGAGGCTTGAGGGAGAGACCAAGAGCAAAGAGATGCGTCTGCACATTCAAGAGAGAAAGATGACCCTGGAAGGTCTACTTTTCTATTGAAAGGTCAACGTGCTTCCTGGTCCCAAATGAACGTACAAAACATTGAAAAATCAACTTCTGCATTTTTCCTATTCATGCGAAATTCAACAGTCAATGCTATTGATGCTTTTGATTTCAATAACGCAACGTTCAAGTTTCATCATGGAAGATTTTTAATCGCGGTCAACTCCAATGATTACTGCAAGCTCAAAAGCGAACAATAAAATTGCGACATTCGTCTAAGGATGAATGTTATTATTAAAAAACAAAAATAGTTCTATTCTAGATGATTTCACGTTGAAAACAATGGAAAAATAAAATTCCCCTTGAACTACTTTTTGTAATCGCTTCAACTCCCCATTTGAAGGTCAAGAAAAGCTATACGATTCGGAAAAAATGGCATCTCAGTTTGAAAGGTCCGCCATTTAGAAAAAGCGGGCAAAATTTGGGACTTTTTTCAGTTTTTGATCTCTAGCGCGAAAACGATGCGTTTTAGCGACTTAAGCACGAAGTAAAAAAAGAAAGATTATTAAATTCTGCGTCTAATGAGCTTTCGAAAGCCAAAATCGGTCCAGCCGTTCAGGAGATACCGATGTTCAAAAATTAACCCTTTTTTTAGAGCATCACACGCTACCCCGTAGCCACCGACCCCGGATACACCGAATAGGTCAACCAGTGAAGCAAACTTTTCATGTTTGGAATCGAAAAATTATTTTATTCTTTCGACATAAAAACAAGTTGGGCGCCTGCTTTCATTATCCAATATCCGGCCTCTCGCAATCTCATCTGTCCAAGAAGTTTTATACATACTTAGGTATTTTAAGGGGAAAAACAGATGAAAAAGTGTTTTATAAACTGGTTGGCGATAGCGATTACTCTCATCGTTAAGGAAAGTTAAAAAGTTGCGCTTTCGTTGCAATCGCCGTTTTATAACCGGGAGATCAACCCCGCCCCAAGAGTAATCTCGACGGAAATTGAAAGGATTGCTTTTTATAAGAAAAAAATCTTACGAAAATAAAAAAAAATTTGATACTCATTATGGTTAACCACAAAATGAACTTTCAGGGTTTGAACTATTGCATGCGGTTCATCCTGATCCCGTTTACGCCGTAAAACCTTTTGAATTTTCACCCAAAACGTTATTTTGTCAACAATAACGCATAATATACTAAAAATTGTCAAAAACCACATTTTGGATGAAATGAAAATTTTCATGTCTGAAAAGTGAAGAAGGGTCCCCCCTTTGGTGAGGTCGAAAAAAAAAAATGTTTTTATGTCCCAAAAACGACTTCGGATTCTTGTTTTTCACCCTAAAAATGGTCAAAAACCACATTTTGGATGAAATCAAAAAAAAAAAAATTTTCACGTCGAAAAAGTGAAGAAGGGTCCCCCCTTTGGAGAGGTAGAAAAAAATGTTTTTATATCCCAAAAACGACCTCGGATTCTTGTTTTTCACCCTAAAAATGGTCAAAAACCACATTTTGGATGAAATCAAAAAATAAAAATTTTCACGTCGAAAAAGTGAAGAAGGGTCCCCCCTTTGGTGAGGTCGAAAAAAATGTTTTTATATCCCAAAAACGACCTCGGATTCTGGAAGTTTTTTTTTGTTTTCCTCGAAAGTTTGGTCTTCTAAAACGTTTGAAAAACACAATAACCACCATAGTTTCCTCGAGAAATGAAAAATCAAAATGTCGAAACTTGCGGTCGATTATAAATGAAGCAAACGTTGTGGAGACGAGAGTGAAATTGAGCGGGGTGCTTTCTACAAGACGTAAACGAAGGGACCGGTTTTTAGATCGTGGAAATCAAGCGAACAGTTAGTTAAATATGTGCTTTGCTCAACCGAAATGGAAATCATTTAAAAAGCAAAAGTAGAAAACTTGTTCATGACCGAGAACTTGGATGCGACCGCAATCACCGAGAACTCTCCCGCACCTCAGAAAAACACAAAACGCTGACGAATTCTCATTATACATTCTTGAATACAAATTAGCAATTAAAGAGCTTTCGTCACTTCAAAAATCAAGATAAAACCACAGCGCCACGGCAAATATCGGTGTTACCTGAAATCGCTATTAAAACACCATTTAAAAGCATTGATTTACGACAATCAAAATGTCGCAACATTTTATGAAATTCAGAAAGTTCAGAATTACAATAACGAATTCATTTGTCAAGATAGTTTCTCCCTCCCCCCAAACCAAGAAAACCTAGGGAGCAGCAACTACGGAGTCTGAGGCATTTCTTTACTTCCTAATGGGCCAATTTTTCAAGGAAAAGGCGCAATTGGAACCAGGGGCGAATCACAAAGACGATCTAGATAGGCTAACCTTGGTTTCTTTAAAAAAATTAGTTCAAGAGCTCATTTGAGGAACTTAGCGTAGCGCCTCTAATGAACCGTAGCGAAAATATTTCAACCTTTGGGTGCATAAAATAGCGAAAGTATCATGATTGCGATTTCCACAAACCTATGCTGATGTAGGGTAGAGCTTACCTAACTGTCAAAAGATATAAATTAGCTGCTTTCTCAAACATTTTGATTTCTCCTGATCATTGACTTCCGGTGACTTGAATTTCGAGTTCGTAATTTTACGCTAATGATTTCCCCCAAAATCTGATTTGAGAGGCAAGAAAAACTTGACAATTTTACAAAATAAGCGACAATGAAAAACTGGCGAAACATCGGATGTTCGGCACATAGACTCGACCTGGAAAAAAAAACAGCCAAGGTTTCCAAGGTGAAAATACTTTGTTTCCATTTTTTCACCTTTTCCCCCCAATAAGAACGTTTCGTTAATAGGATGCGCGTTTGAGCAACGTTTGCTCCATAGGATATGCAAACATTCGTTTGAAAAAAATAAATAAACAAGTCTAATCGAAATTCAATTATTCCAAAGGTGCTAAAATTAGTTCAATCGCTCACTTTGGCCTAAATCATAGGTTTTCTTTCCCATGAAAGCTGAGAGACGTCAAACCACCATAAGCACCTCAATAGTGTTTTATTCAAAATGGGGTCTCAATTTTCCTGGTCTGTCAAAATCACGTATTATCAAGATTGCAAGGGTTTTCTTATTTCATGAGTCGTTTAAAATGAACATTTAAAGCGATAACGCGATAACTCTCGTTCTATTTACCATACGAATCAATAAAATCGATTTTCGAAAATTCGTATTTTGAATTCGACTATGGCGAAGAATTTGTTTACGCCAAGTATCAATCAAATCGTACTTGTCCATTCACTGCAAATGTGGATCAAATCTGGCTTGGTGTTCTAAAAATAGCGGTTTTTCCCACCTATTATTCTGTGGGAGATGCGTCATGAAGCCAACCTATTGTAAAAAGTCGTTGAACTACATGTACATATTTCGATCTTCCATCAAAATGAGACCTTTTTTCTCGAATTTGATGTGCAAGGATTCGTTGATTTTAGAAGCGATTAGAAAAAAACATGGTAGGAAAATAACAAAAAGAGTACGGTCACGACATTCTGATGGGTATGTAGTTCATTTTTTATCCTACATTCATTTTAATTATGGCACAAGAAAATAGTAGAGAAGGTCGAAAAACAGGCGAATAAACAATCGCCGTTATTTCGAAACGTTAAATCGTAGGAATGACAATTTGTCATTTTTCTCGTCCCAATTCTCTTTACCTTGTCTCTTGGTAAATATAGCATCACTAATAACCGAATGTGGAAAGCCAAGTATAATCCTTCACTACTTTTTAATGAAATCTTTATGCAAAGCTGCGTAGCTGCAGAAAATAGAATTTAGGATTGGCTTGGTAACCTTTTTGAATTAGCACCGTTATAGCGATTGTTTTTATCCACTTTGGCTAGGATAACGAGCTCTGAGGGAAGTGTTGCCAGTTTGGGCGATAGATCGCAAATTGGGCTACTTTTATGGGGCCTAAACTGCAACCATGCAATCCCACAAAGTTGGGCTTTTGACAGTGTAACCAGTTTGGGCCATATATCGCAATGGGCGCTCCCTTTTTTGGGGCCTAATCTGGCAACCCTGAAATGCCACAAAGTTAGGCTTTTGACAGTGTCACCAGTTTGGGCGATATAATCGCAATTGGGCTCCCTTTTTGGGGCCTAATCTGGCACCCATGCAATCCCACAAAGTTAGGCTTTTGACAGTGTTGCCAATTTGGGCGATTTACCGCAAATCGGGCTACTTTTATGGGGCCTAATCTGGCAACCCTGCAATCCCGCAAAGTTTGGCTTTAGACAGTGTTGAAAGTTTGGGCTCCCTTTTTGGGGCCTAATCTGGCAACCCTGCAATCCCACAAAGTTGGGCTTTTGACAGTGTTGCCAGTTTGGGCGATATATCGCAAATTGGGCTCCCTTTTTGGGGCCTAATCTGGCAACCATGCAATCCCACAAAGTTGGGCTTTTGACAGTGTTGCCAATTTGGGCGATAAATCGCAAATTGGGCTACTTTTATGGGGCCTAATCTGGCAACCCTGTCTGAGGGCACGTTCAGCTCCCTTTTCGGAGAATAAAAAGGAGCATAATGTTTTTTTGGAAATTGTGTAGCCAGAATTCAAGTTGCAAATAAGTCGCTCGACCGGACTCAAGTTACGTCAGAAGCCGGTGAGCATTACGTCATCGCGTAATTTCTGTGTGAAAGTTCATCTTCCAGAATTGAGCGAGCAGGCCGAGATTGTCCCACTTTATAAACCCCTAAAGAGTTGGAATACTTCGCGTGCGGAAAATTTTTATTTTTCAACACGCGAAATCAACAAAGAAAGTACAAAAAATGATAAACCTGAAAATTTTTAAATCATAATTGAGCCTTTCTAAAAGAAAAAGGTCATTTTTAACGAGTGAAATAGATAGTTAGGTATCAACTTGGTGTTAAACAGTACGAGTTCAAATCAATTGAAACACAATATTCATGAACAAGACTTTCAGAGCACCTAAATGAGAAATTTCCGTTATCACACAGCATCCCATCACGAATTTATTTCAATGGTTAATGAAAGCGCTGTTTGAAACTACGTTTTTCAAATATCGCGGAAAACTTTAAAATTCATATATATTTCAGTACAAGTAGAAATAATGTAAAAACGCACCTTGATAAGAGGACGTTGAAGTTTCTTGAAGTTTAAAGGTGAAAGGAATATGGACTTTCATCATTTTCATTTGAGGTATACGTTGCTGCACGGTATGGACGCTCCCGCTCCCAAACATAATGTCTTCGCCATGAAGCCAGAATATTGTCATGTGCCTGGAAGAAAAAATATTTTATTTAATATTTAAAAAAATATTGCGAAAGGTGCACTATATTATGATTTCATCTTGTTTAGGACCATCCAAGTTTGCATCACCCTCCCTGCTCTGCTTCGTCAGTCATTTTGAAAAAACGGGCAAAATTTGGAACTTTTTCAATTTTTGATCTCTAGCGCGAAAACGATGCGTTTTAGCGACTTAACCACTAAGTAAAAAAAGAAAGATTATTAAATTACGCGTCTAATGAGCTTTCGAAAGACAAAATCGGTCCAGCCGTTCAGGAGATATCGATGTTTAAAAATGAACCCTCTTTTTGATAAAATTGCTCTTTTTTAATGGCTCTCACGAGAGAACGGATGGTCCTAGACAGACGGTATTAGTCTCATTTTAAAGGTAATAAACTAAGGAACACTTTCCACAAATCATCCATCTTTTATAGTTTGGAAATGGTTTTCAAAAATGCCCCTTTTTTCGAGAAAAATTAATTTAGCAGAATTTATGAGTTGTGACTTGTGATATGAGTAAGTGTTAATTGAACTACACTGATTCCGGGAAGGAAAACTTAAATGTATTCATAAGTTAAATGAGTCGAAAATATTTATAGTTTTGTTTTTGTCCGGTTTCAAGGTGGATTGCTAGAGATAAAAGTAATAACGCTACATATTATGTATTTTATTTAAAAGAAAAAAAATATCGCAGGTACATAGGGTGGTCTTATTGCTGTAAATTTTGAAAGAGTAGGACTGAAAGCTGACTTGAAATTTTCATGCAAAAAAAATTGAACCTCGAAATCTCGAGAGAAGAAAAGACCGACCAAAAAAATTTAAGGACGTTCGAGTTTTTTACCTACAAATTAAGTATTACGTGACTAAAAGGTCCGAAACCAGGAAGAATTTGGTAAGTATATCCTTGATTAAGATCGAAGTCCTTATCTTTTATAAAGTAAATGTTCTAAAAACTTATTAGTTGCTTACATTTTTTATATTGATCTTGACCTCTAATCAGAAAAGGATTTTTTTTTTATTCTGATGGACTTTAAAGTGGGTCATTTGTTAATTATTTCAAGTTTTTTTTCCTAATTATAATTAGTTTATAATTAATTCATATAAATCGCTCTTCCCTTTGAAAAAAAGGTCAATATCAAACCAAACTCAAGGACTAAAGAAGTTCATTGTTTGTGTTATTGTTGTTATTATATGGATGCAGATTTTATAACGGAGATCCCTTTCAGAGATCGCATTTAATTTTGAGAAAGTGAAAGGATCCGAGAATTTCTCAAGTTCATTCCCATCGGTCTAAAAGTTCAGGCGAGAATAACGTTTCTGAGCACTAGTTTGGTGTATATCCGCTTCGGCGTCTTTTAAAATGCTTAAAAATCAAACGAAAAGGCCTCTCGTGTCCAAAAAAGGGTAAAAAATCAAGCTAAAAAGGACCCTTTTCATTGTAACGGAACAAAATCTAGTTAAAAGAACCACTAGTGTTCAGAAAGGGTCAAAAATCAAGCAAAAAAAGGACCTTTTTTTTGTCGTTAAGGAACAAAATCTAATTAAAAGGGCCCCCAGGTGTCCAAAAAGGATCAAAAATCAAGCTAAAAAGGGCCCCTAGTGTCCAAAAAGGATCAAAATGCAAGCTAAAAAGGGCCCCTAGTGTCCAAAAAGGATCAAAATGCAAGCTAAAAAGGGCCCCTAGTGTCCAAAAAGGATCAAAATGCAAGCTAAAAAGGGCCCCTAGTGTCCAAAAAGGATCAAAATGCAAGCTAAAAGGGCCCCTAGTGTCCAAAAAGGATCAAAATGCAAGCTAAAAAGGGCCCCTAGTGTCCAAAAAGGATCAAAATGCAAGCTAAAAAGGGCCCCTAGTGTCCAAAAAGGATCAAAATGCAAGCTAAAAAGGGCCCCTAGTGTCCAAAAAGGATCAAAATGCAAGCTAAAAAGGGCCCCTAGTGTCCAAAAAGGATCAAAATGCAAGCTAAAAAGGGCCCCTAGTGTCCAAAAAGGATCAAAATGCAAGCTAAAAAGGGCCCCTAGTGTCCAAAAAGGATCAAAATGCAAGCTAAAAAGGGCCCCTAGTGTCCAAAAAGGATCAAAATGCAAGCTAAAAGGGCCCCTAGTGTCCAAAAAGGATCAAAATGCAAGCTAAAAGGGCCCCTAGTGTCCAAAAAGGATCAAAATGCAAGCTAAAAAGGGCCCCTAGTGTCCAAAAAGGATCAAAATGCAAGCTAAAAAGGGCCCCTAGTGTCCAAAAAGGATCAAAATACAAGCTAAAAAGGGCCCCTAGTGCCCAAAAAGGATCAAAATGCAAGCTAAAAAGGGCCCCTAGTGTCCAAAAAGGATCAAAATGCAAGCTGAAAAGGGCCCCTAGTGCCCAAAAAGGATCAAAATGCAAGCTGAAAAGGGCCCATTTCATAGTAAAGGAACAAAATCTAGTTAAAAGGGATCCTAGTATCCAAAAATCTTTTTTAGCACGAAATGACTCTTAAAAATGAAGCTTTAAAATTACACGGCATGCAAATGGCAACTAATTAGGTGAGAAATTGATTTTTTTTACTTAATCGATGATCAGTTTTGGCCTTTTATTTTTTTTTAAATTAATGACAGGGAATAATTTGAATGATTTTTGAGTTTAGGATGACATTGAAAGTTTTTTAACTGCGTATCTGGCATATAAACAAGTTTGAGCTGGCGGGGGACCAAGTTTTGCTACAATTTGGCGATTTTTGATTTGAACAGAGAAAGACGAGGTTTAAGTGGTTCAAAAAGAGAAAAATTTTCATCTAAAATATGGTTTTTGTCCATTTTTAGGGTGAAAAACAAGAATCCGAGGTCGTTTTTTGGATATAAAAACATTTTTTTCGACCTCACCAAAGGGGGGACCCCTCTTCACTTTTCAGACATGAAAATTTTTATTTTTTGATTTCATCCAAAATGTGGTTTTTGACCATTTTTAGGGTGAAAAACAAGAATCCGAGGTCGTTTTTGGGATATAAAAACATTTTTTTCGACCTCACCAAAGGGGGGACCCTTCCTCACTTTTCAGACATGAAAATTTTTATTTTTTGATTTCATCCAAAATGTGGTTTTTGACCATTTTAGGGTGAAAAACAAGAATCCGAGGTCGTTTTTGGGATATAAAAACATTTTTTTCGACCTCACCAAAGGGGGGACCCTTCCTCACTTTTCAGACATGAAAATTTTTATTTTTTGATTTCATCCAAAATGTGGTTTTTGACCATTTTTAGGGTGAAAAACAAGACCGAGGTCGATTTGCGATACTAGAAGATCGTATGAAAAACCAGAATTCGAGGTCGTTTTTGGGATATAAAAACATTTTTTCGACCTCACCAAAGGGGGGACCCTTCCTCACTTTTCAGACATGAAAATTTTCATTTTTTGATTTCATCCAAAATGTGGTTTTTGACCATTTTTAGGGTGAAAAACAAGAATCCGAGGTCATTTTTGGGATATAAAAACATTTTTTTTGACCTCACTAAAGGGGGGACCCTTCTTCACGTTTCAGACATGAAAATTTTCATTTTTGATTTCATCCAAAATGTGGTTTTTAACCATTTTTAGGGTGAAAAACAAGAATCCGAGGTCGTTTTTGGGATATTAAAAACATTTTTTTCGACCTCACCAAAGGGGGGACCATTTTTTTTTCAGTTTATTGAATTGTAAATTGTTATGTTTTTATTTCATCCAAAACGTGTTTTTTGGCAATTTTTGAGGAAACTAAAAAACCAACGAAACCCCAGGTTTTTCCATTTCTGAATTTTCCGAAGCTTTCCCTAGTTGGGGATACCCATAGCAATTAACTGCAATTAATTCCTGGTGAAAAGAACCGCTTAAGGTCAAGGACCAGGAAAATTGGGCCCTTCACATTTTCCGAGAAGCTTTTACTATTAACTAGGTACTAATAAAAGTATTCATCCTGCAATCATTTCAAATTTTGAACTTCCCTGATTTTCCTCCAAGTTTCCCGGATATTTCATCAAAATTGCCTCAAGAAAAAAGTGTTCAAGTGTGATTATTTCAGAAGCCTTTGTAGCTCTCCGTTATTCTCAGACATTTCCCAGATTTTCCTGCTTGGCTACTTTGATAACCCAAAAGCATTGATTGAACACTATTAATAAATAAACCAAAACAATAGGAAGTTGCAAGGACATCGCAATTTTTTATCGACCGTTGGATGCAAATTTGGAGCATACCGTTAACCGATGTCGGAACTAAAAAAACTTCAGTTTTCTACCTCATTATAGGTTTTTAAGATAAGACTATGGTTTCCTTTAATCGTTCGGCCAAAACACAAATATTTTCGAACGAAAGAAAATGTTCGATCAGATATCGAAGTGCCGGAAAGTGAAACTGGAAAAGTTGTCAAGCTGGGAGGGACTGATAAGAGATAGATAAAAGGAAAAATAAGGCCTCCGGTAAAATAACTACTCACTTCATAATGAAGACAACCATCACGCAGAATAAGACGAGAATCCCGATGACGGAAAAGATGTTGGAAAGCTCCGCTACAGAGAAGAGCATCGCCGTCATTGCGACAAGCATCGTGGAATTTAATTTCGCAAATAAAAAGGGCACGAATTTAAAGGAGTTTCTGAATATTCGATTTCAAAAAGTGTCGTTTTTGAAATAATTTGAAAGAATGAGGATAGTCGAGAGAGCCATGCCGGAGTGAGGGGACCGGAACGAAATTACGGTTTCGCGATTCAAAAGGCGAGTACGGACATAACGTCCACGATGTCTAAAGAGCGACTGGTCGACGAATTTGTGAGAGGCGAAAGGGTAAACGAGGGAGTGAAAAGAGTGAGTTGAGAGGAACCTTCCCAGTTCCCACTCGGCTTTTTGTTTGCGGTTTGATAGACGATTGCCCCGCGAACCCCGCCCGACCCGCGCTATCAACACACTGCTCAGCTGTTCCGCTACCCCCACCCACGCTACTCGCAACGATCCTCAATGAGACCCACTTTTCCCATTCAATGCCATCTATTGGCCAAACGATCAAACACAAGTACACATGCACTTACCAATTCATCAATAGGGGTATTCGCTATCATCTTCAATTACCCAGAGGCGGATCCAGGAATTTGTCCGGAGGGGTCGAGCCACTAAAAATCAGAGCCCTCCCAAAAAATTTTTTTTTCTTAATGTTACCTCAAAAAGGCTTTAAAAACGTTAATTTTGAGGTTTTAGAACGGAAAAATGTCTCTTAAAACGTTGATTTTGAGGTTTTTGAAGAAAAATTGTCTCTTAAAAACGGCGATTTTGAGGTTTTAGAGGAAAATTTGTCTCTTAAAACGTTGATTTTGACGAAAAATTGTCTCTTAAAAACGGCGATTTTGAGGTTTTAGAAGAAAATTTGTCTCTTAAAACGTTGATTTTGACGAAAAATTGTCTCTTAAAAACGGCGATTTTGAGGTTTTTGACAAGAAATTGATTTTGAGGTTTTTGACGAAAAATTGTCTCTTAAAACCTTGATTTTGATTTTTTTGACGAAAAAATGTCTCTTAAAACGTTGATTTTGAGGTTTTTAACGCAAAATTGTCTCTTATAAACGGCGATTTTGAGGTTTGAGAGGAAACATTGTCTCTTAAAAACGTTGATTTTGACGAATAAATGTCTCTTAAAAACGTTGATTTTGAGGTTTTTGACGAAAAATGGTCTCTTGAAACGTTGATTTTGACGAAAAATTGTCTCTTAAAAACATTGAATTTAAGGCTTTTGACGAAAAGTTGTCTCTTAAAAACGTCGAATTTAAGGCTTTTGACGAAAAGTTGTCTCTTAAAACCCTGGTTTTGATGAAAAATTGTCTCTTAAAAATGTTGATTTTGAGGTTTTTGACGAAACGTTGTCTCTTAAAAACGTCGATTTTGAGGGTTTTTGACGAAAAATTGTCACTTAAAACCATGATTTTGAGGATTTTGATGAAAAATTTTCTCTTGAAAACGTTGATTTTGAGGTTTATAACAAAAAAATTATTGTCTCTTAAAACCTTGATTTTGAGGTTTTTGACGAAAATTTCCGTCCTGCCACATGGTACGCATTGTGCGTGATTTTACGCGTTTCAAAAGATGTTTATGCAACATTCACTTTTTTTACGCATTTTTGACAAAAGTCTAGATTTCGACCCTAAATTCGAAAAATTCTTCTCAGTTTGATTTTGAACCTTTTTTTATAATAAAAGAACTTTATCAGTCATATTTTGACAAGAAAAGACACTTTAGAGACAGATTTTGACTTTTTGGACAAGAAAAGACCCTTTTCAGCCAGATTTTGACCCTTTTTTGGATCAGAAACGACCCAGAAACCCCCCAAGGAAAAACATTTTTTAGAAAGACCCTTTTTGACAAGAAAAGACACTATTGAGCCAGAATTTGAACCTTTTTTCATAAGAAAAGACCCTTTTCTGTTAGATTTTGACCTTTGTGAGAAGGAAAGACACTTTTCATGTAGATTTTGACCCTTTATGAAAAGTCCCTTTTCAGCTTGATTTTGATCGTTTTTTGATAAGAAAACACCCTTTCATCCAGATTAACAAGAGTTAATTGTATTAATTTAACTAGTTGACGATAAAACCAATTTTTAACAGTGTTAACTAAATTAGGTTGGCGACACTGAAAACTTGCAACCTCAATCAAACATGGGGAAGGTTAATAATTATTTTTATTTTCGTCGTCACTCGTCATGCATTTGGCTTATTTCATTTTTTTAGTGTTATAAATTAGCTTATGGTTCATAGTGAAAGCAAGATTTGTTTGATTCTTTATTTCTCCCCTTCCTTTTGGACAATCCTTATCGAATCCCCCTAGTGGCCATCACTTATCCGATTACCCTATTAGTCATCAGACGAGTGGCGACGATTAAACGACGAACGATGGCAGAATCGACGACGAGTTCGACGCCTTCCGACCCGAACAGAATGGACAAATGCTTCGAGAATTACATTTTGGTCGACGTCGGGGCGAATTTAACGAATCGAAAGTTCATACGAAATCTCGAGTCTGTCGTGACCAGGGCCAAAGACGCTGGTAAGGATGGATCTTAAGGGGGTCTTTTCTTCTAAAAAGGGGTCAAAATTTGGCAGAAAAAGGTCTTTTTATAGTCAAAAAGTTGTCAAAGTCTGACAGAAGAGGGTGTTGTCTTGTCAAAAAAGGTCAAAATCTGGCCGTAAACGGTTTTTATTGTGGAAGAAGGGTCTTTTCTTGTCAAAATGGGCCAAAAGCGGTATGGAAAGAGTCTTTTCATGTCCCAAAGGTTCAAAATCTGCCTGAAAAGGGTCTTTTCTTGTCTTAAAGGGTCAAAATTTGGCTAAAAACGGTCTTCTTTTTTTGTGTGGAAAAAGGGTGTTTTCTTGTCAAACTGGGTCTAAAACTGTATTGAAAGAGTCTTTCCTTGTCAAAAAGGTTCAAAATCTGTCTGAAAAGGTTATTTTCTTGTCAAAAAAGGTCAAAATCGGGCTAAATAGGTTTTTTTTGTGTCAAAATCTGGCCAAAACCGGTCTTTTTTTGTTTGTTTTAAGAGGTTCAAATCGGGCTGAAGAGGTTTTTTTTTTTGTGCAAAAAAATTGTTTTTTCTTGTCAAAAAAAGGTCAAAATCTGGCCGAAAAGGGTCTTATTTCAGCAAAGAGGTTCGAAATCAGACTGAAAAGGGGTTTTACTTGTTAAAAATGGTCAAAATCCGGCAGAAAAGGGTCATTTTTAGTCAAAAAGTTGTCAAAGGCTGACTAAAGAGGGTGTTGTCTTGTCAAAAAAAGGTCAAAATCTGACCAAAAAGGGTCTTTTTTTTGTGGAAAAAGGTTCAAAATCTGGCTGAAAAGGGTCTTTTCTTGCCAAAATTGTCTAAATCTTGCTTAAGAGGGTCTTATCTTGTCAATAAGGGTCAAAATCTGGCTGAAAAAGGTCTTTTCTTGTCAAAAAAAAGTCAAAATCAGACCATAAAGGGTCTTTTTGTTTGTGGAATAAGGTTCAAATTCAGGCTGAAAAGGGTCTTTTCTTTTCAAAAAAGGTTGAACGTCTGGCTGAAGATTGTTATTGTCAAAAATGTTCAAATTCTGGCCAAAAAGTGGTTTGGCCTTGGATGGCCATGGATCAGACTTTTTTCATTTATTTTTAAATTCCAGTGGTTTCCTGAAATGCAATTTTTGATATTTTGCACTATCTGGAATATCACAAAACCTTCATATTCCTTTGTTATGTATCTAGGGCCTTTAAACTCCTCTTTTGTCAAGTTTCCTGTTTATCTCTTTTTCAAAACCGATTATCTCTTTGGAAAATGTTTAGTCATAAATCAAAAATATAGTTCATGATAAAAGAAGTTTCAATTTTCAAAGTCTTAATTTAAAAATTTAAATTCCATTTTTTGTTATAGGAGTGCAAAAAATCATCGTCTCCGGCTCATCGTTGAAAGGGAGCAAGGAGGCCTTAAGACTGAGCAGGATCTATCCTGGAACTATCTATGCCACTGCTGGTAACAATTTTTCATATTGTGACCCTAAAACATGTCATAAATGTCCATTTAATCTTATAAAGGAATCCACCCACATGAAGCCAAATCCTGGACCGATGAAACTTACGATGAACTAAAAGAAATCGCAATGAACTGTGAATGTGTTGCTATTGGAGAATGTGGCTTGGATTACAACAAAAATTTCAGCCCACCTGAAATCCAGCGACAAGTTTTTGAACAACAGGTAATTCATCCCTCCAAATGTCATTTTTTATGTATTTAGTCTGTCAATCTAAGCCCAAAAAGGCCAAATAAAAGAACAAAAGTCACCTCGTAGCTCAGAAACCTTTGTTCCTACAAAAAATCCTAGTAAATCAAATCTGTAGCAAATTTTATAAGCTTTAATTTTGTTTTTAATTTTTTGAAATTTCAATTTTTGTTTTGAAATTTACCCCCACCCCTGCCTATTTATCGTTAATTGCTTTTTGAGAGTTGTTTTCAAAAGGTAATTAAATTCTCTACAACTTTTATTAAGTACAATTTTTTGATTAGATGACGTCTTCCCTCCTTCAGAGGTCCAAATAGAAAACCCGGTTTTTTCCCCACCTTGTAGCTCAGATACGTTTGGTCCTACAAAAAATTGTATTAGCTCAAAATTGTAGCAAATTAAAAAATCTTTAATTTTGTACTAAAATTTATTTCGCCTACGACCTAGCGTTTTCGAGATATTGGCAAAAAAAGGAAAAAAATCACCTTAAAAGTGCTCCACGCCAAGGCACACGGTTTTCAGGTATGGACTTTTTTTTGGTTAATCAGGGGACCCATACACATTTCCGTAGAGAAACAAAATGTTTCCACCCCCAGGCTTAGATTGACTGGACTATATTAGTTTTATAATTTAGGTAAAACTTGCGTGTCAGCTACACAAGCCGCTTTGCATTCATGAACGTGATGCTCACGAGGATTTAGTTTCGATTCTACATGATTATGAAGGTTCTCTTCCACCTTTAGTTTTGTATTCGTACACTGGCTCATTGATCAATGCTCAAAAATACATCCAACTTGGCATGTATCTTTGTATTACAGGTATATAATGATAACATTTTGTGAAAAAATCATGGAAACTAAAAAATTTTTTAGGGTTTTTAACTAAAGACAGTTCAGAAGATGGCGTGCAATCTCTTTTAGAAAAAAACTTGGTGCCTTTGGAGCAACTTTTGGTCCAAACAGATTCTCCTTTTATGTACCCGAATGCACGAGCAGCCAAACTTCCTGAACGAGTAAAATCTTCTTTGACAGAAAGGTAAATTTTTTTAAAAGATTGTATACTGAATTATTTGTTGCAGATCTATGTCGTTTTTGCACCGCTATTGTACGTTCCAAAGAAATGAACCTTGCTCGCTTCCTGCAATAGTTGAAATGGTCGCCGCCTTTCTAAATCGAACACCCGAAGATGTAGCCCTTGCGACATCATTTAACGCCCTTAAACTTTTCGGGCTTAGTTAGACTTCAGCTAGTTTGGGTCTATGAAGTTTCAGGCATTTTCTGAATTCTTCAGCGCCATTCTTGTGGTCCTTTTGCCTGAAATCACTAACCCCAAACAACTTGTTTCCACAATTTTGTGAAGTTATTAGTAAAAGTGCCTTATATTTTATCTAAATTTCAACTTGCTCAAAATCAAAGCATTGTTTAAATTGCTCTCTTGTATCAAAATATTCTTAACTAACCATTAAATTTTTAAAATGTTTGCCTTAATGTTCTTAATGCTATAAGACTGAACTATTTTAGTCTAATTTTTATTTTTCTTCTTCTTTCTACGTTGTAAAAGGACAAAGATAGTGATTGAATTAGAATAGATCTTTTGGAGCGAAGTTGATCTGCTGAACATAGGTCATCAAATACGAAAAATGCAGGGAAAATCACAAGAAAACGTTTCAGAAATAGAATAATCGGGGAAATTTAAAATCGTTGACCACCCTGCCTACATACGGAAATGTTACATTTTGTCAATTTTTGCAATCAATGAGTGAACTTTTTTCGATAACTTATTTTTTGTTTCAAAACTATAAATCAAGCATTTGGTATGAGCACCACTCTGTTACATTTCAAAATTTTATTATTTATTAAATAAATATTTTAATTGTTATATTTGTTTTCTCATCTCATGTCAATTTTATTGTTGACAATGTAAAACTCTGTGGCATTGTTTATGAATTTTGTTATGGTAGTGCCATTGGCACTTTATAAATATTTATTTTATTTATGTATAACCTATTATAGGGAAACGTTTTAACCTAAGGAGAGCAGAAATAAAACTATTTATGATTTTTCCCCCTTTTTTTGTAGTCCTATTGCAAGAAGTTGAAGGACATCGCCTATAAATTGCAAGTCATCTACTGCAATTTAGTGTTCACTGGAAAGGAAGATGTCTTAAGACATTCCAAGGACATTCCTTAGCTACTGGAGATCAAATGTAAGGAATTTGAAGGTCGTCGTGAAAATATTGCTAGGACAGTCCTTTGCCATCAACTGCGAATATTAGCCCACCGCCACCCTAAACAAGGACACACGAAGTGACATATCAAGTAGAACCTGTGAAAAAAGCAATCTGAAAATATAAAGACAACGCCTCCACCAAATTTCAAATCGAGCAGTTTTAGGAGCCGAAAACGTCAAGTTCCCGCGTTAGCTCCCATAAAATGTAAATAAGTTTGCTTGGAGATTGGAACGCTATGCTTCCCTATTAAAATTAATGCTTAAAACATACAGATGAAAGGAACAAAATATAACAAAGCGATGAAAATAGTTAATGGGGCAGGTAAATTTTTGCGATTGGCAACACTGATGAAACAACCTGGCTTGTTATGATTGCGATATGTCAACACCTTCTATGTCAACCACTTTAAACAACTTCAATTAGTTAGTTAGTTTTCTTTTTGTAGTCTTACTTGTTACTTGTTATTCATAATTAACCATTTTTATCAAATTAAAACGTTTAGATTGTTAAAAACGAAACAAAATTGGTCTTTTTTTTAGTTGTAAAAGTTTCTAACACAAGATTTTTTTATTGGTAAGTTGACTTTGCATCTGTAGCTATTCTTATTATTTTTACCGATATTGCGGGCTGGGTCAAGGATTTAATTAGTTTTGTTGTTTTATTCGAAATTTTATGGTTTTTTTCTCATTTAATGCCATTGGACAGCAATTTTTTTCATTGATATAGGATCGTTGGTTATATAGTTTTAAAAAATCGTCCGGATCCGCTGAAATTTTCATGGATTGCTATGACGGGCCCTATGGTGGTCCCCTAAAAGTTTCATTGTGATCCGAAAGGTCGTTGCTAAAATATAAGCAGTTTTATTTTCTATTTTTTTCATCCACCTGTTCTTTTTATTTTTCCAGTTTAATTACAGCTGCTCAAATTATTTTCTACATTAGTCTAAAACCCTCACAAAATAAGTAAGGAAGCTATCCGCAGAGTTTTAGCTTGATTTTTGATAATTTTTGGGCACTAGGGACCAAATTATTATTCATTTACGACCAATGGGGCCCTTTTTAGCTTGGTTTTTGATCATTTTTGGGCTCTTGGAACCAGATACCACTCATTTACGACAAATAGGGCTCTTTTTAGCTTGATTTTTGATCATTTTTGGGCACTAGGAACCAGATAATATTCATGCACGACAAATAGGGCCCTTTTTGGCTTGGTTTTTGATCATTTTAGGGCACTAGGAACCAGATACTACTCGTTTACGACAAATAGGGCCCTTTTTAGCTTGGTTTTTGATCATTTTTGGGCACTAGGAACCAGATACTACTCATTTATGACAAATAGGGCCCTTTTTAGCTTGGTTTTTGATCATTTTTGGGCACTAGGAACCAGATACATCATTTACGACAAATAGGGCCCTTTTTAGCTTGGTTTTTGATCATTTTTGGGCACTAGGAACCAAAGAATTCATTTACCACCAATAGGGCCCTTATTAGCTTGGTTTTTGATCATTTTTGGGCACTAGGAACCAGATACTACTCATTTTCCACAAATAGGGCTCTTATTAGCTTGATTTTTGATCATTTTTGGGCACTAGGAACCAGATAATATTCATGCACGACAAATAGGGCCCTTTTTGGCTTGGTTTTTGATCATTTTAGGGCACTAGGAACCAGATACTACTCGTTTACGACAAATAGGGCCCTTTTTAGCTTGGTTTTTGATCATTTTTGGGCACTAGGAACCAGATACTACTCATTTATGACAAATAGGGCCCTTTTTAGCTTGGTTTTTGATCATTTTTGGGCACTATGAACCAGCAAAGCAATTCATTTACAACCAATAGGGCCCTTATTAGCTTGGTTTTTGATCATTTTTGGGCACTAGGAACCAGATACTACTCATTTTCCACACATAGGGCCCTTATTAGCTTGGTTTTTGATCATTTTTGGGCACTAGGAACCAGATACTACTCATTTTCCACAAATAGGGCCCTTTTTAGCTTGGTTTTTGATCATTTTTGGGCACTAGGAACCAGATACCACTCATTTACGACAAATAGGGCCCTTTTTAGCTTGGTTTTTGATCATTTTTGGGCACTAGGAACCAGATAATATTCAATCATGACAAATAGGGCCCTTTTTAGCTTGGTTTTTGATCATTTTTGGGCACTATGAACCAGCAAAGCAATTCATTTACCACCAATAGGGCCCTTTTTAGCTTAATTTTTGATCATTTTTGCCTTTTGGGCACTAGGAACCAGATACTACTCGTTTACGACCGTTTTAGCTTGGTTTTTGATCCTTTTTGGGCACTAGGAACTAGATAATACTCGTTTATGACAAATAGGGGCCCTTTTTGCTTGATTTCTGATCCTTTTTGGCCACTTTGGCCCAAAAGTTATTTATTTACATTATTTTCCCTACTCTTCATATTTTATTTAATTGTTTTAGAATTAAATGGAAATGGATAAGGTTGACGTTAAACCAAATGATATAAAAGGTAACTTTTCATTATTAAATTATCTCGCATGTCATGATTATTCTTCAGATTATGGCACCATATACTGGAAACATTTGTTGAAAGATGTTGAATCTTCGTCAAACGAGGTCTATGTTATGTGTAAACGAACTAGCAATTCATCAGTATGCAAAGTAAAAAATAAAATAAATTTAAACTTTGTTATTAAATGCTATTATTTTTCAGGAGATGATAATCAACTTTCAACATTTAGTTTACGATTTCAATAACTTGCTCGGGCACATAGAAGCGAAAGAAATTGGATCTACAGAGCCGCAACCATTTAGAACTTCGATATTTTCGTCAAGTAAAGAGGTATTTATGGGATTTTTGCAGTATTTCTTTTTATGACGATAAATTTTCAGAAAATCAAAATCGATGCTGGTTTATCGAATGACGTTTGTGAAAGATCGACGCAGACGGAATGCGAAGAAACAAAAATTGGGGTGAACGTCATGGCCCCTGTTTTTGTTCCGACGACAGCAGAAGACGGCGAGAAAGAAGATGATAGAAAAGAAAAGAGGAAAGAGAAAGAGGAAGAAGAAAAAGGAGAAGAAAATGAAGATGAGGGATGTTTTAATGCAATCGGTGACCTAAGTGACGACAGAAATGGATCCATGTCACCATATATATGCTCAAGTCCTGATTTAGTCGGCCCCTCCTTTTCAGAATGCCAACCCTGGCATTATTCTCCTCACAATCAATCTTATACCCCGTTTTCCCATTACCATGTTGGCAACAACTTCATTCCTAGTTCCGCCCTTCCTTATCCTTCTATGAGCAACGTAAATTTGGTTCCATACCCAGGAACGTCCATTGTGAGCAGCATCCACCCCCAGACTTATTACTACAACAAT
The DNA here is from genome assembly GCA_018703685.1 of Orius laevigatus. NCBI lineage: Eukaryota > Metazoa > Arthropoda > Insecta > Hemiptera > Anthocoridae > Orius > Orius laevigatus. Next base: position 163,164 of record JAGWEN010000230.1, read on the forward strand.
AGTTACCCGCAAAACTCATTTCTTCCTTATCAAAGCTCCAACGTCCAACCTAAAAGCAAAAGGAAAGGTGAGAGACGATCTGGAAGTTCTGTCAAGTCGGAAAAGTCTCAAGAAAGCAACTTAAGCAACAAGGTCAATAACTTGTCCACTATTGACGAATCGAAGCTCACAAATGTCAGTCGAGAAAGCCTTAATAATATCAAAGAAGGCATCAAAATCTCATCTGTTATCGAAAATATTCAGCTGAACAAAAACAACAACGTCTCGGAAAACGACAAAAATTCTGAAAACAAGCTGAAAGAGGCTCCGGAAATTTCCATTTTGGGATTATCCGAAGCCGAACGTCAAAAACAGTTCCCCGAATTGAAACCCGACAATCGCCTTGTGAAGAAAAACAGAAGTGAGCTCATTTTTTTAAGATTTCACCTAATAATTATGTAAATTGTACCTGAAAATCAGGACTTTTTGAAACTTATAGTTTAGGGATGCTGGGGGGATGACTGTTAACTCTTTCCTTTTATAAAAGACGTGCCTTATATAAAAGACGTGTGTTATATAAGAGACGTGCCTTATATAAAAGACGTGCCTTATATAAGAGACGTGCCTTATATAAAAGACGTGCCTTACATAAAAGACATGCCTTATATAAAAGAAGTGTCTTATATAAGAGAGGTGTCTTATATAAGAGACGTGTCTCATATAAAAGACGTGCCTTATATAAGAGACGATCCTTATATAAAATACGTGGCTTATATAAAAGACGTGGCTTATATAAAAGACGTGTCTTATATAAGAGACGTGCCTTATATAATAGACGTGCCTTATATAAAATACGTGCCTTATATAATAGATGTGCCTTATATAAAAGACGTGCCTTATATAAGAGACTTGCCTTATATAAAAGACTTGCCTTATATAAAAGACGTGCCTTATATAAAAGACGTGGCTTATATAAAAGACGTGCCTTATACAAAAGACAAGCCGGAACGTGTTAATTTTTTTATCTTGAGAACCCTGTACTGGATGGAAAAACCAAAAACATTTTCGGGTTTTCGCCTATAACTCCTAAACTAATCGTTTTTTGACAAAAATCATTCTATACAAAAATGTAGGGCATTAAATTTTCTACAAATTACCTTTTTATAAATTTTCCCTCAAACTCACTATTTATCGAGATATCCTCGATGTAAGTTAAAGGGTTAGAAAAACAAAAACATGGTTTTGTCCCTCTAACAGTCAATTACTATCAGTTATATAAATTTTTATTATTTATTTTAGATATCAAGAAAAGTTCGTGGTGCTTTGGTTCTTGCAGCAAATCTAAAATAGAGGAATCGTCGAGTAGCACTCAATTGGAAACACCGTCGTTTTCAAATGAACGAAATTTATTGAAAATCGAGGAATCGTCGAGTAGCACTCAATTGGAAACTCCATCGTTTTCAAATGAACGAAATTTATTGCCGCAAACTTACTCGTTAGTCGCAGAAAAAAACAAGAGCGTCGATAGTAAAAATTTGGTCCGAGACTGCCCCCCGAAGGTCAAAAAAGGGATCAATATCAAACCAGAGGTATGTTTTCTACACATTTTTAACAATCTAATGACACTATTTTTTAGACAAATAAGAAGAACAGCAGCTCTGTATCTAAGAAACAAGAAAAAATTGAAAAGCCCAAAGTAAGTGTTCATTATATTTCTCTTGTCCAACTTTTTTTTGTCGCAGGTCTCAAGTCAAAGTTGTTGGCGCGATGCTAATTTCGGAAAGAACAAAAAGGCACCGATTAAAATACTCGAAGAAGGTAACTGAAGGAAAGATTGAATGTGTAGTAATTGCTTTGTTTTAGGTGGTTGGGAGACCGTGCGGTACAAAACGAGGGATTCCAATAATGCAGAACAATCAAGTTATGTTCCTCCTGCAAAAGATTCATTGGTTAGTCCCAACAATAAAAGTTGCTGCAAAAAAATTTCACCACCTCAGCCAGAAAACAGACTTCCAGATAAAAAGAATAGGACACCGTTCACTCTGCCGCATAAATTGTCGATAAATGATATTGAAGGAGACATTTTGGTATTTTCTTCCATCATTATAGTTTGATCACAAATTTTGATTTCAGGCCAAGGGAGAAACGAGCGAAAGTCTTGGGACTCAATGTGAGTCGATGTCCCACCAACACGATGATTTCATGCTTTTGACGTCATCGTTTTTGAGCTTCGGGGATTCGTTCGCGATTGAAATGACACCAGACGAAAAAACCGCGAAGGATGAAGGTTTCACAGAGTTCGGCGAAAATAGCCATATGACGATCAATGAATTTTTCCATGAGCATAATGCAAAAGATCTTTACTCGGAGTTCATGGAATATTTAAGTTGTAAGTATTTTATTGTGTGATTAAATAGGTTTAAATCAAATTATTTCAGGCATTAAATGGGCGGCGCAGGTAGATGAAATTAGGAATTTTGCTAATTTGTTAGCTAAAGATTCACCACAATCATGTACGTGAATAAACCCCACAGGAAGACCTCACTTTCTACCATATACACGGTTAAAAAAAATTTTTTTTTTTTTCAGTCATCGATTCATACTCATCGCCCTCAATAGAGCACTTTGAAGAGTTCCTCCTCAGCAATGCCGAGCGTGCTTTGGAGTTTAGAGCTGAAATTTCAAATAAGTACAAGAGGCTGAAAGACACCGAAGAAAAACAGCAGCAAGCTTACGAAAAGCGGCAACAGTTGCTTCAATGCAAGACCGCCAAAGTTAGGGAGTTTGTTCAAAAAGTAAGCTGCGAGTAAAAAAAAAAATCCGCAATTACCCACGAAATTTACAGGTAGAGGAAGTAAGGGCAGCCAAGTACAAATTAGCGTTGGAAATGAAAGCTCATATTGACAAAAAGTTGAAAAAAGCTGAAGAAAACAGAAAACTCCATTTAAGCATTATTAAAAGGAAAGCGCACGATGAGGAAGAAAAGTTAAAGGAGATCGCATTTATAAATGAGCTTGAGGCCCAAAACAGACGTCATGACTCTCTCATCCTTAGACAGGTTTGATTTCCTTTATTTTTAAGTTATTATGTTGATCTCTATTACTTTAACTGTGAAGATTTTAGAAAAATAACAAATATAACCTTCCTATAACCTAAAACCTTTAACCTAAAACATATAACCTATAACGTATAACCTACAGCCTAAAACCTGGAACCTATAACCTATATCATAGAACCTAAAACCTATAACCATCAATTACACAAAACAAACTCAACTTTTTCTCTAAATACTCACTATCCCTACACTTTAAGTAATAAGAGGGGTAGGCATTTTGAAAACAAGTCGATATGATAAAAGTCAAATGCCCTTGGGTAAACTATTGTAAATATGAGAAGGAGAATTTTGTGAAAACCACGATTGATTGAAGCCAGGAGCTGAAGAATTGATAAAATTTGTGATTTCGTATGATACGAGAAGATCGCCGGGTGGCAGCGGATTTATTTTTTCCTCATTCAAGCCCTTTTTCGCAGTTCCATGAAGAAGAGGAAGAGCACAACGAAGAAAAACACAAAAATCGTCAAGATTTAGGCAATATTTTAAAAATATGACACTTATGTCCATATTCTAAATTTTATTTCAAAAATTGGCCGAAGTGAACTCTTTGTTTCACGGCACAAAAAATATTTTTTTTTCGAAAACCACTTTTTCACAGCGAAAATGAAAACACGGATATGAAGAATAAGTTCAAGAAAACCGAACCCCCATGTTTTAGGAACAAGAAGAAAGAATTCAATCCATGTTGGAAGAGCGGAATAAGAAATTTGAAGAAAAAGCCTTGAAAAAAGCAGCTGCCGAAGAACGACTTAGGCTCCTCGAAGCTGAAAGACAAGTATGTATCTTTTATTACTAAAACAATTTTTTGTTTATCCTACAAAACAACCTTTAAACTAAAACAATTTGATAGGCAAAGCTACAAGAAATAAGCGAAAAGCGCAAGAAAAAAGAAGAGAATATTGACTTGAAGCAGCAAGTAAGAAAAAAAGAGCGGGAAGAAATAGCTCGAGAAAAAAAAAGGTAAAAACTAAACCTAATATTTGCTAAGTTTTTTATTTCATTGAATCCGCCACCAGAGTGCAGTTCCGTTACTATCACTCTGGTGGAGGCTTCCTTAACTAAATAAGAAAAAACCAAAAACATGAAATCTTACCCCAATTTTTTTTTAAGAGAGCGAGAAGAGCGCATTCTTGCGCGGCAAGCTGCTCAGATAGCGAACGTCGAGGAACTCCAGAGAAGGATACAATTTAAGCAAGAAGAAACCGCCCGACGGCATGAGGAAAGCATCGAATTGATACGTCAAAAAGCCTTAGAAATAGGCTTACATAAAACTAATGAAGACACCTTAGCGCTAACTTGCTGTAAAACCGTAAGCTCTTATAAATCGTCATAATCAGACAAAAATCTGTGATGGGGGCTCCTTTTGGCCTTGGAAAGATTAATTTTTCAAGTTTCCAGCTTTTATAGCGTCTAGCTTTTCAATGAAACCAACCTTTCATGAAAAAAAAAACCCTCAAAATGAAGAAAAATTAAAGTAATACAAACTTCAGAAGTTACAAATGTACATCTATAACTAAAATATTTAAAAATAAAACTAATTTTTATATTTGAAAATGTGTATATTTCCTTTAATTGTAGCCAAAACATGTTATTATCAGGGTTAAATTATTTTAAAGTTTTTTTTAAAGATAATTTTAAAGTTTATGTGTAAAATTCTCTTATGTTTTTATTAGCAAATTTTATTAGCAATTAATATGTTTTATTTTAAGGAGGACCAAAAAGAAGTAGATACTCATCATTACTCATACAATGAGTTGATGCCAGCCTTCAAGAAGAAGTGTAAGAAAATTCGCTCCCGCATGGTCACAAGGTAAATGTTTACATAATCTCACATATACAATAAAAAATTTTATATTTCAGAGGAATAGAATATTGTCAAACTTTAAAATTCGACCGGCCTGTAGACCACATGAAAATGTCCCATGAGCTTCAAGAGTTAAATAAGTTAGTTAACTCTTCCAATTTCAATGATAAAACAAGCTGTTTGATTAACTCGAGGTTGTCAACTATAAGAGACATCGTGAAGCAAGAGGTAATTGCATTTTTAGCTTAGATTTATAACAATTTTTATAGGAAAAGTCCATTTCGTCGTTTATTAATGGAAAAGGGTTCCTTATATGCAGTGCTTTTTTGAAAAGGGTCTCCGCACCTACTGACGATGAAACTTATAGTTCTAGGTTACCTCTTGTATTCATGAAGTAAGTTTACACCTTTGTTTTTTGTGAATGTGATGTGTTTGTTTTATTTCCAGGCCTTTGCAAATTTTAACGGTTTTGTATTGTAAGCTCTTTACTGGGACTGATGAATGCTTTAAATATTTACTATTTAGCAATGACTTACTGCTTTTACTCGATTTATTAGAACTTTGTTTTTCGGTAAGTTTTTCTAAAATAATTGAAGACCACTGGGAAAAACCTGCTAGGATTTAGCTAGAACAGGTCTAAAACTAGGCCAAATGCTTGAAATCATTGAATATTTGTAGGTACTCGAAAAATTGGGTTTTTCCCCTGTGGTCTTCAATTGTATCATTTTCGTGGCTTTTTTTTCTCTTTTTTGTCCCTCAAAAAAAGACTGCTTGATAAAAATTGCTTAAAATCACGTGGGAAATCAATTTTCTTTCTAACCATAATTTTTTTTTAGCAACTAAAGCAACAGAAAAAACGTGAGGAATGGTTGAATTTAGGAGGCAAGTTTAAATATTCATTTATTATCTCTAACTTTCATCAATTTTCAGAAAACCTTTGTTGCATAATAACGCTAACATTCAACTACATCAGCGAACATATGGAAACTGATCAAATAGAAGAGTCAAAAATAGTACAGGATTCCGTCAGGTATGAGAAAAGCGAAAATTTTAAAAATAAACTTTCTAGTTACGTGATATGCTCAGGAATTGTGAATAGCATCACCGACAAGCTTCGAATGGTCGTTATCGAAGGGTTCGATTACGTCACTCCTATAATAGCGCCGAGCATAATAATGTTTTCATCATTAATATGCAAAAAGTAGGTTAAATTTTTTTTTTGCCTAATTAAAAAATTTTTTTTGAAAGGTTTTATTGTGCGGATTTGAAAAAACTTTTGAATAAAACAGACTGCTTAGAAACTGTCTATTTGCTGTGCGAGTCGCTGCAGAAAATAGCGAATGGTTCAAAAATGCCGGATTTTGTTATTTCAATTATTAAAATGTTAATAAAATTCGCTATGGTAGACATAACCTCATTCCAGGTAAGACTGTTTTTTTTTCTTTTATATATATATATATATATATATTTTAGAGTACATTAGGAGCAGAAGGAGTGTCCCTTCAAATTCGAAGCATAGCGAGTACAGTAATCACGTTTTGTACTAAAAATGCTGACTTGGACCATTTGTTGGTTGCTATGATCCAACTTATAGGTTATTTTTCAATAAGGAATGAGAAAAATCAGGTAAATTAGTGAAACTTGTTTTAAATATAGCTTAATGTTGTTTTTTTAGGCTGTATTGCAATCAGGACAACAGCCGACTGTTTTGCAACTTTTGGTTACGCTCCCTTTTCAATATTTTTGCAAGGACGAATATAAGCTCAATCTTTTTGCGACATTACTTGCATGCTCCTTTGAAAACCCTATCAACACCGCAGTTGTCGAGTCGGAACTTAGTTATGATGTAAGTTAATATTTAATTTATTCAGGAATTAATTAGGAATGTTTCAGACATTGGAAAGTTTCGCTTCGTCCTGTACGCCAGGAAGGAGTGCTCTTCTTGACATATTTTACAGGCGAACTGATGAGTCGAAGGCTAAAAAGAAGAAGTCGAAGAAGTCAAAAAGAAAGCAAACGCCTGAAGAATCGAACATTCCAAATGAGCCTGAAAAGGAAGTTTTTTCCGATCTTAAGGAAACCGATGGTTCTAGTAATGAATCGCTCAATAAAATCGAAAAAAGCGAGTCTAATGATGTGAAAAACGGAAAAAATGTTTCGAGCGATGAATTGTGCGAATACAGCGAAACCATCGAAAATGCCTCCGAGAAGAATCCGTGCGATGAAACCGCAAAAGATGTTTGCTTTATCGAAAATGTCTCCGAGAAGAATCCGTGCGATGAAACCTCAAAAGATCACTCCGTCGAAAATGCCTCCGAGAAGAATCCATGTGATGAAACCTCGAAAGATTGCTCATGATGATTTTTTTCCCAACATACGTCACATTCCAAATTCCAGTTTACCCTGATATTTTCAACCGAATCCATTCCAAAAACGCATTTTTTCTTCAAATAAACACATAAAGCATTGTTATTATTAATTTTGTTAATTTTATAATGATGGTTGCTGTTATTAGAGTGAACCTGTTGACGATTCTAAGGCAGCAACAAAAATTTTTCTGTCTTTTAGACTAAAATATGGCTCAAATTATGCTTTATGCTCTTATTCCAGCATAAATGAGCAATTTTAGCCTAGACTGAATGATAGTTTGTGATGACCAAAATTATCCAAATCATGTCAAAAGAATCTACTAACGTGTTACTAACATTATGGTTCAATTAACCCCTGTGATTAATAAATTTTTTATTGAAATAATTTAAATAGGAAGAGTAGATAAGTTAACTTAAATTCTAGTCATCCAAGTGTAATAATTGCCTTTTTTAAAAACATAGTTTATAAAATAAACGTTTTTGAATAAATATTTGTTTTTATGAGTCCTCTTTCAAGTGGTTTTTGAATAAACAATATTTCAGTGTATTTTCCTGACCACCATGACACCGTTTTCAAAGCTACCCTTGGCAGCAATGTTGGAAAACAAGAAAAAGCCTCCCTACTGCTGGTATGGAGGAGGAATGGGATTTTTATAGGCCATAAAACAAATTTGGCTTTTCAAATGTTGATTTCGAGGTTTTTGATGAAAAATTGGCTCCACTTTTTTTTTTCCAACGAAAACGGCTTTTAAAACGTTGATTTTGAAGTTTATGTCGAAAAAATTGTCGCTTAAAACCTTAAATTTGAGGTTTTTTGACAAAAATTTGGCTTTCAAAATGTTGAATTTGAGGTTTTTTGATGAAAATTTACCACTTAAAACCTTGATATTGAGGTTTTTGATCAAAAATTTGCTCTTAAAATGTTGATTTTGAGGAAAATGGCTTTTAAAACGTTGATTTTGAGGTTTTTTACGAAAAAATTGTCTCTTAAAACCTAATTTTGAAGTTTTTTGACAAAAATTTGCCTTTAAAAATGCTGATTTTAACCTCTCTGACGAAAATTTGGCTCTTAAAACCTTGATTTTGAGATTTTTGATGAAAAATTTGCTTTTAAAATGTTCATTTTTAAAGTTTTTGACGAGAATCGTAATCGATTTAGTGACGTAACATTTACGTCATTACAAGATCTTTGATGCCACCGACATTCCCACGTTGTAACCTTGAACTTTTCCAACTTCTGTTAACTCTTATCTAACTTTTATATGATAACAAACGTCCAAGTCTAGAATCTAAATTTCCCGAAATATCTCGCAAAATGCTCAAAAGAGGGTTCAAAACGATATTTTTCAGAGAGAAAGTGACGATTCTCATGAAAAGTCTCGATGTCACACCAATGCGATTTTATAGCAAAAGGTAAAATCATTTTGAGGTTTTTTTATTTTATTAGATGTTACTTTCAGCCTTGTCCCGATAAAGATGTCATTCGCTTCATACGAAAATACGGAAAACAACGACAGGCAAAAGTCACCGCTTCTCATAATGCATGGCCTCTTCGGATCCAAAAGCAACTGGAACTCCCTTTCAAAAGCTCTACATCTCAGAAGCCACAGAAAGGTATTTTAAAATAGAATTAATAGGCCAAAATTCATTCTTTTAGGTTATTGCATTGGATGCCCGAAACCATGGCGACAGCCCACACACTGATGACTTCTCATACGAGCTTCTTTCTGCCGACATTGATCATTTCGTCAAATCAAATTCCCTCGCCCGCGTCAACATTTTAGGCCACAGCATGGGAGGGAGAGCTATGATGTTTTATGCTTTAGAACATGTATATCTATTTTGAAGGTTTAATCTTTTCTAATGGTCTTTTCAGCCTGAAAATATAGAAAAACTTATTGTTCTGGATATATCTCCTTTGCGAACAAGCAGCGACATTTATAACCTCCAAAGCTACTTTGCGATTATGGAAAGCATTAAATTAGACATCAGCATGTCCATGTCTGAAGGAAGGCGAAAAGCGGACGAACAGCTAAAAGAACATATCTCGGTAAAAAAATTTTCTTATGCCTTTATTTTAACGAAATTTTCAGAGTGAAGACATCCGGAACTTTTTATTGACCAATTTAGTCAAAACTCCACAAGGTTTTAAATGGAGGGTGAATCTGAAGTCTCTTTCGGAGGCATTTACGAAGGAAATTGCGAATTTTTCACCTCCGAACAATCCATTTACGAAACCTGCGCTTTTCATCGGGGGCACGAAATCGGACTATTTGCTGTAAATATTTTCTACGAAATGTTTTCTTTATTTTTTCTTTTAGGCCGAAGGACGAAAATAAAATTCGAGAAATGTTTCCGCTTGCGACTTTCAAATATATCAACGCGGGACATTGGGTTCATGCCGAAAAGCCAGCAGAATTCCTCTCTATCGTCACCGAATACTTGGATAATGATTAACATTTCAAAATTTTCAATCTCCCAACGTACCTTCATTCATCTATCTAATAGACGAAATTCTAGTTCCCCTTTAAAATAATTTGACCTCTCTTTTTGTTTAATTAAACTTATTAGCATAAATTATTGTTTTCTAAAAAATAAAATTTATTTTGAAAAGTAAACAGGACTACTTCCAAAAGTTCATGTAATTCGACTTTATTTTTCAATAATAAAAATTCCACATCGGAGTCTTCTTTGTTTTATTTTTCATACTTTACCGCAGACACGTGTAGAGCTGAACCAAGAGATGTTGGCCGGTCAAAAATCGCCCGCAAATCTACATCTAAGAAGTCTTCCTGTATATTTTTACAGATGTAACCTTATAATTTATACATTTTGTAAAAGTTTGTAAATAAAGTGAAAAATGAATTTTTTGTGTACTGACTGGAGTCGACCTCAAGGATCTCTAAACTTGACCATTTTTGATCCCTGAGTATGACCGATCAATGAAATTCGTGAAGAGAAAAAGTCTTATCTACCTCAACTTGACATTATCTTATCTCATTAATTTGTATACCTACATCAATCCAGCAACCATCCCAGTTATGTGATTCATTTTCATTCTCCGAACTCGTAGTTTCCAACGTTTGAAATAACGAGAAATCAAAATACTGTAGTTCTGATTTTTTTTGGATGATTGGCAATTATGGAACATGATCAGAATCACAAAATAGATGATGTTGACTTAAGTGATATAAAGAATAACTATTCGCAGCTTCTGCAGTTGTGTGAAGAACAGAATCACATATTAAGAGTAAGTTTTTTCGTCTTTTCTGTCAAGTTATAATTTTTTTTAAGGACTTTGTTGACGAGTGTAGAATTTCAAACGAAAAGCTATCGAAGGAAATCAAATTTATGAAAGAGAAATTCAAAGAGATGGGAAAGATCATTGAAGAAATAGCTGAGGAAGTGTTGGATTTGAAATATTTCAATTCGCAGTTGCCAAACGTGGATGAAATCATGCGAATGTCATTAGTTTATTTACAATCTCCTCTAAACACGAACGGTAAAGCCATTATTTCCGCATACTTGGCAATATTCTGTACATTTTCCAGGTCACCTTATATGGGGTATAGATAATTTCCAGAATAAAATGGATCGTGCGATACATGAGAAACAAGTTTACTTCAGCCAATCGTTTTTGACGAGAGAGTTCGGATATAAATTCCAGGTAGAGTGACAAAAAAAGAAAACATTTAATACGTGTTTGCATAGGTGGTGGCTTATCTTAACGGGACGGGCCAATGGGAGAACAAGTGCATGCTTTTCTCGGTTGAATTGTGCCAAACGCCTTGGGATATTTTACTTCCTTGGCCGTGCCGAGTCAAAATAACCCTCACCATAGTTGACCAGGCTGGAGATCGCTCGAAGGTAATTTTACACAAAAAAGTGAGACGAAAAATCTAATTAGCCTCCACCTCCCCTGCCTCCTCCACCTCCCCTCCATCCTTCAGTTCCCCTACATCCTCCAGTTCCCTACTTCCTCCACCTCCCAAGATTCCCCACCTCCCCAACCTCCTCCACCCCCCCACCTCCTCCACTAGATCCCCACCTCTCCCCTACCTCCTCCACCTACCTCCCTACCTCCTCTACTTCTCCCCTACCTCCTCCACCTCTCCCCTACCTCCCCTACATCCTCCACTTCCCCTACTCCCCCAACCTCCTTCACCACCCCACCTCTCCCTACCTCCTCCACCTCTCCCCTACCTCCTCCACTCTCCCCTACCTCCTCCACCTCTCCCCTACCTCCTCCACCTTTCTTCTACCTCCTCCACCTCCCCTACCGTCTCCTACACCTCCCCTACCTCTTCCACCTCCCCTACCTCCTCCACCTCCCCTACCTCCTCCACCTCCCCTACCTCCTCCACCTCCCCTACATCCTCCAGTTCCCCTACATCCTCCAGTTCCCCTACTTCCTCCACCTCCCCTAGATCCCCCACCTCCCCAACCTCCTCCACCCCCCAACTCTTCCACCACCCCACCTCCTCCCTAGATCCCCCACCTCTCCCCTACCTCCTCCACCTCTCCCCTACCTCCTCCACCTCTCCCATACCTCCTCCACCTCTCCCCTACATCCTCCACTTCCCCTACCTCCCCCACCTCCTCCACCACCCCACCTCCTCCCCTACCTCCTCCACCTCTCCCAAACCTCCCCTGCTCCTCCACCTCTCCCCTACCTCCTCACCTCCCCTGCTCCTCCACCTCTCCCCAACCTCCTCCACCTCTCCCCTACCTCCTCCACCTCTCTTCTACCTCCCCTACCTCCTCCACCTCTCTTCTACCTCCTCCACCTCTCCCCTACCTCTTCCACATCCCCTACCTCCTCCACCTCCCCTACCTCCTCCACCTACCCTAGATTCCCCTCCTCCTCCCCTCCCCTACCTCCTCCTCCACCTACCCCTAGATTCCCCTCCTCCTCCCCTCCCCAACCTCCTCCACTTCCCCTACCTCCTCCACCTCCCCTACCTCCACCACCTCTCCTACCTCCTCCACCTTCCTTACATCCTTCACTTCCCCTACCTCTCCTACATCCTCCACCTCCCCTAAATCCTCCACCTCTCCTACATCCTTCACCTCCCCTACCTTCTCCACCTCCCCTACCTCCTCCACCTCCCCTATCTCCTCCACCTCCCCTACCTCCTCCACCTCTCCCCTACCTCCTCCACCTCTCCCCTACCTCCTCCACCTCCCGTACCTCCTCCACCACTCCCCTACCTCCTCCACCTCCCCTACCTCCTCCAACTCCCCTACCTCCCTCCTCTTCCCCTACTTCTTCATAGCTCCCCGTTACCTCCCCCAACCATGGAAACCAGGCCAACATGCTTATTTAACATAAACTTTTATTGTTTCACAGGCAAAAAATGAAACCAAACAGTTCAAACGAGTAGTTTTAAATGACAACGCAAAATTTTTCAGAACATTTCTACCAAAAAGTTTACTCAAAGAAAACAATTATTTATCGAAAGATTCCATCCTTTTAGTCGTAAGCGTTTCCGAAGATCTCCCTTGTCGATCACCAACGATTCCAATAGCAATGAATTGATGACTCATTTAAAATATCTGGAGTTGTTACTTGTTTTACGAACTACTAAACCAAATTTGTACCTATTTCTTTATTGTATTATTATTTATTAATTTTTTTATTTGGAACTGTGTTGATTGAATGAATTACGTCAAGAATAAAATATCTATGCTGAAGAAGCAAGGTGTATATTTTATTACTGGTGTCAGAAGTGGGATACATATGTAAGTAAATACTGAGTATTCTCCTTCTAGACATCTTTCTTCCTCAAAAGTCAGAACTGAATCACAATATTGAGGTACTAAATCAATTTTTTCTTACAATCTTTATCTTTTTCTGCAACCAAATGAAATGTTTGGGCAAGGTAAGTGACCTAGAGGGCAAGGAAACGACTCCTATCAAAAAGACGGAGATTGAGGAATGGTAGGTATATAGACCTTAGTGGGGACAAAGAAGACAAAAGGCAGTCTTGGTGGGGCATTTAAAAATGGAACATGTGTTTCCCATACGGTGGGGATAGAGCAAGGATATGGAAATACGAAGGGGGCGTTGGAAGGGATAGACGAGGGGTAACTCGGAAACAGATGACGAGTAACCTTCTACTGGCCAGTTATGAGTTAACTGTTAACCTTGTTGTTATATACCTCTACGCTCAATGACATACACAACATACGTTCCTTTGTTTACAATTCGAAAGGAATCCTATAGACTTCAATAAAGATAATCGAAGATTACAAACACAAGATGTGTTCCTATTAATTCCAATGAGTACAATGTCCTGGTACTTGCAATGGTCTGACAGCATTAAGAAAAGAGCTTGTCGTTATTTGCTTCAAAGATACGTCGGTCAGTTTTTAGAAGAGAAGCTCACTTTAGACAAACTTTCCGTGAATATTTGTTCAGGGACAGGCTCTGTTTCGAACGTCAGCTTAGACGCACAGGTAAGTCTATTCATTTTTATTTATTTCCATACCTTTAAGTTAATTTTGACGTCACTAAACCTTAGACTAAACCAAGAATTGAATTTCAAATGATAACATCGTTCGATCTTCGTACCAGGAAGTTGGAAACTACGCAATTTGTTTTTTTCTCCTCTTGTTTTCGAGTTGCCTTGATAATACGCGAGCTTCGAATATGTCGAACGTTTTTAAAATTTGAAAACTAGAAATTTAAAATTAAAAAAACCTTTGTTATAATTTTTTATTTCTTTGTTTAAATCGTTGACCTTATTTAAAGCTAAAACGCTCTTAATCTACTGCATGGAATTAAGATTTCGAATAATGATGTAAATCAAAAATTCATATTTCTGGGAATAGCTTCAATTGCCACGTTATTTACGTTGTTAATTGCACTACTCCAGCCTCTGAGCTAAAATTACTTAGTAGAGAGGTAATTTTAGAGATGAAACCTACACAACGATGATTATTTGATCAAAAGAATCTTGAAAATGAAGCTACTAACTTAAATTCTCGACAGACGTTATACCCTATTACTTCTCTGACTTGGGGAAGCAGCGGAGTAGACGCTCCGTTCAGAATAGGGCGATGATACATGAAAAGTCCAAATATGATATTGATGTAAATAATGGCTGCTAGGTATTGGTATAATTACGAATTTGGCGGAGATTGGGGTATTCAGGATGATATTCAAAGGGTGGCGATCAGAGTATTGTGGTAATTAGGGTATTCAGGGCTATATAGGCTATCAAAATGGCATTCACAAGGAAGCATCTGTGGACAACAAAGTAACTTGTTTGATTTCGTTTGTTCCCTAACGTGTTCTCTGTCGTCATAGGGAAGTACCCTAACGTGATGTGATTACGTATGGATGGGGAGGCCATCTATTGATGAAGGTAGATATTTGCCATTCGTGTTCCTGTGGCTGTTTTGCTCTTGGGGTTGCCGGAGATGAATAGGAAGTCAACCCTCAAGCCATCATTGCTGGAGGAAAACCTGAAGACCAATGGATGCTATCTCGATGCGCCAACAGCAGCAATTGAATATTTCGGTCCCAGTCGCCATGTTCTGTTTAATCTCGTCCATTTCGTCGCACCATCTTCCGAACATCAGTTCATGGTTTCAAAGATCCCTATCATTCAGTACCATTGCATTGCCGAATCCCATTAACCTCCAAATATGGACTGTATGGTACTGTAGAGTCAAGCAACGGCTGTTTTAGTTTGCAGAAACGCGTCTTGGGTAAAAACTAATCAATATCTACTCGTCAAAATAGATTTCGATAAAACTCGCTGGTCTGGACGTCAGCACATAAAACGACACTGATAATCCGAAAGTGCGCAGGCAACCGCTTTAAGATATTTAGGTTGAAAAAAATAACATAAATATCAAATAATATCCGAGTTCCACAAGGTGCTGAAGTGCAATAAAGTTCCATCAAGTTGTCATAGCCAATAAGCGTCTTTATAGCCAAGTAGGCGGAAATGCATTTTTTTAAACACCTCCACACATTTCAGACAGTGTTTATCAACTCGTCTGACCTTAAGGACGAGGACGCTGACGCTAGCGGGAAAATTTAATGCACTATCAGCTCGAAACTCGTCCCAGTTTCATTTAATGATGACGTCATTAAAAAAAACAGCGGTGATATTATCTGAGGCGAAAATTTGTGTTTCCTCAGCCCCCTGTGGCCCAATCGAGTTGAAATTTTCAGGGCTTTTCCTTATCATATTAAAGAAAACCTGAGCCTTTCAAGACGAACGGAGACCTAAGGAGAGGACCCAAATAATTGACCCAGTGCGGGAATTGAGCCCGCGACCTTTCTACTCGAGATAAGGGGACATGGAGGAAGAACCCCATGACTTGAACTTTCTTTAAAAGACCCCCATAGACCTCTCCACAAATAACCCCTCCCACGTCCACTACCCCAACTTTCCTCCATTTCCGCCAAGAAAATCCGGTAGCTCTCACCTATGTTCGGAGAACGTCGTAAATGCTCCGTTCGCTTTTCTTCCACCAAGATAAATCCAGAATGCCTGGACATGGAGAAACCTTACCATCGGTGTATAGCGAACTGTGCTAACCATAAACTTTCACACAAGTTTCAAGCAACACGCCATTTCGTTTCGAACATACTGATGCCTCCGGAGGGTTACACTTACATAACCTTCATCATAGTTACAGATAAGAGATAACACGGAAAACAAAAATAACACATCTACTTTTCTAGACATTTTGCTAGCAATAGCCAATAATTTTTTTATCACTAAAAAAACAGCGGTGATATCTGAGGCGAAAATTTGTTTTTCCTCAGCCCCCTGTGGCCCAATCGAGTTGAAATTTTCAGGGCTTTTCCTTATCATATTAAAGAAAACCTGAGCCTTTCAAGACGAACGGAGACCTGGAGAGGACCCAAATAATTGACCCAGTGCGGGAATTGAACCCGCGACCTTTCTACTCGAGATAAGGGGACATGGAGGAAGAACCCTATGACTTGAACTTTCTTTAAAAGACCCCCATAGACCTCTCCACAAATAACTCCTCCCACGTCCACTATCCCAACTTTCCAGTTTCCACCATTTCCGCCAAGAAAATCCGGTAGCTCTCACCTATATCCGGAGAACGTCGTAAATGCGCCACGTGGCACGTTCGCACTTCTTCCACCAAGATGAATCCAGAATGCCTGGACATGGAGAAACCTTACCATCGGTGTATTATAGCGAAACTTTCACACAAGTTTCAAGCAACATTGCAATTTCGTTTCGTACATACTGATACCTCCGGGGGGTTACACTTACATAACCTTCATGATAGTTACTGATAAGAGATAAAACGGAAAACAAAAATAACACATCTACTTTTCTAGACACTTTGCTAGCAATAGCCAATAATTTTTATTGGCTTTTTTTGGTGTCAAGTCATCTCAGGGAGGAACGTGCCTCGTAGGCGATTTTTAGTCTAAACGTTGAAGCTGAATCCTTTAATTTTTTTTGCAGGCGTTAAACGAACTTGGTGCGCAGAAAAATTTACCTGTCGAATTCGTCGATGGTTTCATATCTGAAATCGCAGTCTCTATACCATGGGCTACGCTGTTTACAGATTCGATATATTTGGAGGTCACTGGAATGCACATTACTATCCAGCCAAAACAAAGACCTGATGATGGTAAATCCTTTTGAAACTTGAACTTTTTGATGTAGATTTTAGCTGGATCGATGCTTGAATCAATGTGGAGTTCGATGGCGAGCAGCATCCAATTGGCAGCGGAATGCTTGAAGCAAGACAGCAACTCCGTCGACGGGAAAGAACCTGAAAATGAAAACTCGATGGAAGGATTAGAAATTTTCGCAAATGCGATCGAATCAAGTAAACACAATTATTTATTTCTATTTAATTATTTTTCCTTTATAGTTCTTACTCGTGTCAAAATAAAATTGATCGACACACGTATAAGACTGGAACACCTTCCGAAAGAAGGGAAAAATGGAATCGCCACAGAAATAAAACTGAAAGTGTAAGATCTATATTTATGATTTATTTATAATTTAATTGTTCTATTAGTGTGGAATACTGCGATGAAACAAGCTGTGAATGGGGTGTGGTCGGAGATAGTACTGATACTCAAAAGTCTCCGTCTTCATTTTCCATTAAGAAATTTCATTGTGACGGAATCACATTTTATACTGACGAATTCCCAGTTGAGAATCGCACATTTTCTCGGTCTATCATTATAGAGGACGAGGTAAAAAATCATATTTTAGGTAGTTTTACTCAATTATCAGCACCTTGATATGTCCACTATTGTGCCACTATTTTCTATATTAATTTGATTTTTTCTTTAGAAATTAAGCAAAAGCACGGACAAAATAAAAGAAAGCTCTGAACCTATTTTAATAGGAATGCTTTCTGGTTCTAATGTTGTAAGAGTAAAACTGAAATTAGATCCCAATGTGAATGAGCCGAAGGTGATTTATTATTTTTATTTATTATTTTATTTTAATCATTTTCATTATAGGTGGACTTGGAGTTTATATTAGGCTCTTTTACATTTTTCTTATCACCTCGACAATTATATTTAGTAATCGAGATATTGCAAAGTTTAGCGTCGCCGCATAACCAAGACACAAGTAACGTCGTGTCCAAAAAAGCCGCCGCTCAAAAAATAATGAATTCAAACGATTTCAAAAAAGTCGAACAAGACTTGCAGGAGACGTTGAATTTCCCTGCTTACAATTGTTATCAAATGCCGAAAAATCATGGGAGAGGATGGTCATCTGCTTCTTTTGGTAATAAATTTTGTTTGTGAGTACATTAAATTTGTTTTTGAAGATGAAGGCGATGAAGAGTTCCATCCTATGAAGTTGACGAATTTAATGAGCGGAAGTGTCACTTCGACTGCGACCGATACTTCTTTTTGTTCTCATACATCCACATACTCAAGGTTTTCTTTTTTATTGAATTTTCATCTTTTTTATGAATGATTGCAGCAAACCTGAAGGCACACAAGTCGGATATGATTTTCCTTCATTCAATGGGCCTTTTAGAAAGAAATTTGATCGAGGTTTGTTTTATTATTTGATGACTTTTAATTATTTTCATAGGTTCTGTTTATGATTCGGATGTGATGGAGGAAACGAGTGCTTTTCATTTTCAACTTACAAGCGTCGCCGCTGTCATTTTACATGAAGATATTCTAACATTTGGGCTCGATACATGTGAATTGACTCCTTCTTCGGTTTCCACTATGAAGAACCTTTCGAATAAATTTTTCACTCAATTGGGAAAGTTTGTTTTGGCTGGAAATAAAGATTTTGAAGCTTTTAAACAAGCTTTGTCTAAAACTTGTAGTCAGAATCATATTAGGTTGGTAAAAACATACAAAGTGAACATTATTGACTTTTTTTTTTAGGCTTCTTGGAACGACTATAATAATTGAAGGAAATGATGCCGGGAACAACTCAAGCAGCTGCTTTAGTTCCGTCATTTCTGCTGCGAGTGTTGAATTATTAGAATGCCTTGTTGAAACTACTTCGACGAATGATGGAAAACCTCAGTTTGTTGAGGTAAATCATCAAATTTGGACCGGAATTTCATAATTTTGATTTTTACAGCTTCTTAAATTTATGAAGTCGAGCAGCGGTGATGAAAGCATCAGTCCGGCCTTTCCTCTTAGTAACCAACCTGATATCAGAGTTCATTTACAGCATTCGAAAAGGAACCATAATTCAAAGAGGAGTTCAAGATTTGAGATATCGTTAGTGTATTAATGATTACAAATTATGGAGTTTAGTGACCGAAATCCTCTTTCCTCCCATCACTTCCCTTCCTCCCATCACTTCCCTTCCTCCCATAGCTTCCTCCCATCACTTCCATTCCTCCCATCACTTCTTTCCATCGTTTCTTGCCATCACTTCCTCCCATCACTTTCACTTCCACCCATCACTTCCCCTCCTCCCATCGCTTCCTCCCATTGTTCCCTCCCATCACTTCCCTTCCTCCCATTGCTTCCTCCCATTACTTCCTTCCATTGTTTCCTCCCATCACTACCTCCTATCACTTCCTCCCATCACTCCCTCCTATCACTTCCCTTCCTCCTATCACTTCCTCCCATTACTTCCTTCCATTGTTTCCTCCCAACACTTTCACTTCCTCCCATCACTACCTCCTATTACTTCCTCCCATCACTACCTCCTATCACTTCCTCCCATCACTTCCCTTCCTCCCATCACTTCCTTCCATTGTTTCCTCCCATTGCTTCTTCCCATCACTACCTCCTATCAAATCCTCCCATCACTTCTCCTCCTCCCATCACTTCCCTTCCTTCCATCACTTCCCTTCCTCCCATCACTTCCCTTCCTCCCATAGCTTCCTCCCATCACTTCCCTTCCTCCCATCGCTTCCTCCCATTACTTCCTTCCATTGTTTCCTCCCATCACTACCTCCTATTAATTCCTCCCATCACTCCCTCCTATCACTTCCTCCCATCACTTCCCTTCCTCCTATCACTTCCTCCCATTACTTCCTTCCATTGTTTCCTCCCAACACTTTCACTTCCTCCCATCACTACCTCCTATTACTTCCTCCCATCACTACCTCCTATCACTTCCTCCCATCACTTCCCTTCCTCCCATCACTTCCTTCCATTGTTTCCTCCCATTGCTTCTTCCCATCACTACCTCCTATCAAATCCTCCCATCACTTCTCTTCCTCCCATCACTTCCCTTCCTTCCATCACTTCCCTTCCTCCCATCACTTCCCTTCCTCCCATAGCTTCCTCCCATCACTTCCCTTCCTCCCATCGCTTCCTCCCATTACTTCCTTCCATTGTTTCCTCCCATCACTACCTTCTATTACTTCCTCCCATCACTCCCTCCCATCACTTCCTTCCATCACTTCCCTTCCTCCTATCTCTTCCTCCCATTACTTCCTTCCATTGTTTCCTCCCAACACTTTCACTTCCTCCCATCACTACCTCCTATTACTTCCTCCCATCACTACCTCCTATCTCTTCCTCCCATCACTTCCTTCCATTGTTTCCTCCCATTGCTTCCTCCCATCACTACCTCCTATCAAATCCTCCCATCACTTCCCTTCCTCCTATCACTTCCTCCCATCACTTCCCTTCCTCCCATCGCTTCCCTTCCTCCCATCGCTTCCTCTCATCACTACCTCCTATCAAATTCTCCCATCACTTCCCTTCCTCCTATCACTTCCTCCCATCACTTCCTTCCATTGTTTCCTCCCATCACTTCCTTGCATTGTTTCCTCCCATCACTTCCTTCCGTTGTTTCCTCCCATCACTTCCTTCCGTTGTTTCCTCCCATCACTTCCTTCCATTGTTTCCTCCCATCACTTCCCTTCCTCCCATCACTTCGCTTCCTCCCATCACTTCCTTCCATTGTTTCCTCCCATCACTACCTCTTATCACTTCCTTTCCTCCCATCACTTCCTTCCATTGTTTCCTCCCATCACTACCTCTCATCACTTCCTTTCCTCCCATCACTTCCTTCCATTGTTTCCTCCCATCACTACCTCTTATCACTTCCTTTCCTCCCATCACTTCCTTCCATTGTTTCCTCCCATCACTTCCCTTCCTCCCATCACTTCCTTCCATTTTTTCCTCCCATCACTTCCTTCCATTTTTTCCTCCCATCACTTCCCTTCTTCCCATCATTTCACTTCCTCCCATCGCAACCTCCCATCACTTTCACCCTCCCATCACCTTCCTTACAAATAACCCCTCCCCTAATCCTCCTTCCTCCCATCACTTCCCCAGCCTCCCCTTCCCTCCCATCACTTTCCCTCCAAACACCAAATCCCCCCTCCCCAAGTCCTCCTTCCTCCTATCACTTCTCACAACCTCCCATCACCTTCCCTACTCTCTTCAGAGCGTTATTGTCATATTTTAATGTATTAAATGACATTTTACTTAATAATTGTTTCTTTAGTATCAATCTGGAGCAATGTTGGACCGAAGTAGATCTTTCGATTTTCGACCGAATTTCCAGCATGTTGAACTCCCAGCCGTTGTGCCATATCAAAAACACGCCTAAAGATTTCATAGTAAAAAACCATTTTTCATTCTCATTTCTTTCTAATATTTCCTTCAGGATCAGCAAGTTTCGTTTACTCAAGCCCTAGAAAGCGCATCTTTGGGCGACAAATCGTTTTTTCTAAAAGTCCAGTCGCCATTTTTCGTAATCAAATTTAGGTAATTTTAAAAATCAATTTCTTCTTTTAATTTCTTTTTTTTTAGATTTCCCATACCAGATTTGAGGCCTGCACATGAAAAAGGGAAATTCCCATGGTGGCAGCGTTCAATTCGAAAAGATATTTTATACGTGAACCTTTTAGAAACTTCATTTCACACAGACCAAAGTAGCAAAAGTCTCATGCAGGAATATAACCTATCTTGTAAAGAAGTCACATTTCTTTTTAAGGTAAGAACTTAATATAAATTGAGAATAATAAACCTTTTTTTAGGAAGGAAATACCGACTTTGCCATCCCTTTTATTCATTCGTCGAGCCTTTTTTCTTCATCGCAGATGAATTCGAGCTCCGAGCCATGCCCTAGGTTGGTTTTTGATTTTAAAGAATTTTTATAAAAAAATTTTCATTCTAGACTAATCGTAAAACTCCTTCCAACTGAGGTGGTTATGGAAGAGGAAATCATTCGGGAAAAAGAAGACCATTCAGGGTTGTCATATTCGACCTATATGGACAACCCGAGCAAAGAACCTTCTCCATTCATGTCCAAAAAAGTAGTCCACGAAAACGACCCTAATCATCCAGCCAGTAAGATTCCTTTTCCTCTTTAGTTTTTTTTTAAATAAATTTTTTTTTCAGGTGACGGGGAAGAACTTGTCATACCAGCTTTGGATAAGGACATCAATGATTTTATCAACAATGCTTTAGAAGATGCTAAAATTCAAGTGGACATTACATTACCATATCTATGCGTAGAATTCCCTTCAAAGCATCTTTATGAAATATTATACAACAGGTTGTATTTATATGACATAAAATTTTTATTTAATTTTTTAAAGGATAAACTCTGATTTATCTCTATGGCAATTTACTGGTCCTAAACATCAAAAAGATACGAGCAGCTTAAATCCGACGTTGTTCCATCCTTCGTTTTCTATGTGCAAATCAGGTCTTCATATTGGTAATAGTTAATTTTTCATAAATTGGGGGGGTTCGCCATATTGACTTCTAGGCCATCAAACATTGAATAATTTGTTTTTAGATTCAGATTCTGATGGAAGCGAGGATAGTGATGATGTGAATTTTAAAAGTGCTCAAAAAAACGATTTTTCAAAATATGGGATACAGTCGTCGCAAAGTAATTTGGCGTTGAATATAAATATTACGAAAGGTGTTTTGGACCTGTCGGAAATATTGAAAGTATGTCCTGAGGAAGAGATTTATGTTTAAAATGACATTTATTTTAGGACGGCGCTGGGAATATTATACCTGATAAACAAGCTGAGATTTATTTCGACGTGAGCGGCGGATCGGTTTTCGCCGTCACGCATTATAAAGGGAATCCTCAGCAGAATTACGTTTGCTTGAAGATGAAGGGTGTTCAGGTTTACCACAGAAGTAAGTTTTCAAGTGGACGAGGGCTCTTTTTAACTAGATTTCGCTCCTTGAGGATAAATAGGGCCCTTTTTAGCTTGATTTTTGATCCTTTTTGGACTCTTGGAACTACTTTATGACAAATAGGGCCCCTTTTAGCTTGATTTTTGATCCTTTTTCGACTCAAGGAACTCCTTTATGACAAATAGGGCCCCTTTTAGCTTGATTTTTGATCCTTTTTGGACTCTAGGAACTACTTTATGACAAATAGGGCCCCTTTTAGCCTCATTTTTGATCATTTTTGGGAACTTGGAACTAGGTGATTTTCGTTTACGACAAGAAGGGCCCTTATAAGCTTGATTTTTGGTCCTTTTTGGGCACCAGGACTTTTCCTTTACGACAAATTGGGCCCTTTTTAACATGATTTTTGACCCTTTTTGTGCACTAGGAACTAAATACTATTCCTTTACGACAAATAGGGCCCTTTATTATAGCTTGATTTTTGATCCTTTTTGGGCACTAGGAACTAAACACTATTCTTTTACGACAAATAGGGCCCTTTATAGCTTGATTTTTGATCCTTTTTGGGCACTAGGAACTAGATACTATTCTTTTTCAACAAATTGGGCCCTTTTACAGCATGATTTTTGATCCTTTTTGGGCTCTAGGAACTCCTATATGACAAATAGGGCCCCTTTTAGCTTGATTTTTGGTCCTTTTTGGACTCTAGGAACTACTATATGACAAATAGGGCCCCTTTTAGCTTGATTTTTGACCCTTTTTGGACTCTAGGAACTCATTTATGACAAATAGGGCCCCTTTTAGCTTGATTTTTGATCCTTTTTGGACTCTAGGAACTCCTTTATGACAAATAGGGCCCTTTTTAGCTTGATTTTTGATCCTTTTTGGACTCTAGGAACTACTATATGACAAATAGGGCCCCTTTTAGCTTGATTTTTGATCCTTTTTGGACTCTAGGAACTCCTTTATGACAAATAGGGCCCCTTTTAGCTTGATTTTTGATCCTTTTTGGACTCTAGGAACTCCTTTATGACAAATAGGGCCCTTTTTAGCTTGATTTTTGATCCTTTTTGGACTCTAGGAACTCCTTTATGACAAATAGGGCCCCTTTTAGCCTCATTTTTGATCATTTTTGGGAACTTGGAACTAGGTGATTTTCGTTTACGACAAGAAGGGCCCTTATAAGCTTGATTTTTGATGATTTTTGGGCACTAGGAACTAGATACTATTCTTTTTCAACAAATTGGGCCCTTTTACAGCATGATTTTTGATCCTTTTTGGGCACTAGGAACTAGATACCTTTCTTTTACAACAAACTGGGCCCTTTTTAACTTAATTTTTGACTCTTTTTGTGCACTAGGAACTAAATACTATTCTTTTATGACAAATAGGGCCCTTTATAGCTTGATTTTTGATCCTTTTTGGGCACTAGGAACTAGATACTATTCCTTTTCAACAAATGGGGCCCTTTTTAGCATGATTTTTGATCCTTTTTGGGCACTTGGAACTTCACTATTCCTTTACGACAAATAGGGCCCTTTTTAGCTTGATTTTTTATCCTTTTTGGGCACTAGTTCTTTTTTAGCGGAATTTCCATTTTGTGTGTTTACTAATGAATTATTCCTTTTAAAGGTGATATGAATGTCGATACAAACAGAAAAACGTCAGAATTGCGCAATTTTCGATCACCCCCTTTACATCTGGATCCTATACTATTGAGAAGCAACCGTGACATCATAGTGACGTCGTTGAATCCCGAAGGACAAAACAGTAACATGTTTGTGGCTGCGATAAGTACCCAAGTGAACGAAAGGCGTATGAAAGTATGTTGCATTACTTCAAATGTACTTTTTTTTTTTCTCCAACTTTTAACTTTTTTAGACGATTCGAATAGCTTGCAGTTTGAGCAGTGCGACGTTATGTCACCGAGTGACGCCCTCTCATAATTCATGGCTGACGCAGTTTATGGATTTTTTCGATGTCGTCGATTATCCAGTTAAAGGATACGACTCCCCTCAGGTTATTACCGAGTTGTATTTGCATTTATGGGACTGTGCGATCGATTATAGGTAAAATAATATCAAATATTTGAATGTTTTTAATTTTTTTGATTTTCAGGCCTCTATATTTACCTTACTGCAGTGTTATCACGTTAGGGAACTTGAGTATATCGAGTAATATTGCAGCGAGGACAAAAACGTCCACGTTAAGATTTATTGCCGAAGAAGCAAGTTTGTTTATTTCGCACAAAGGGAAGCATTGTAGCTCCCCAGCGAATTTAAGAGCCGATTACATATCTGTGATGCATCTCGGATTTTTTGAGCTTTCCTTGCGAATAAGCGATCAAGTGAACAATGCGAAAATCGATTTAAAAGCTTCAAATAACGTCTTGAATATAAGAACTTGTTCGGATTCGGCAAGTGCGCTTGCTAATTTGATCATTTATTATGCGTCGGAAGGCGACTTGAAGAAAGCGGAGAAGAAAGAGACAGAGAAGAAGGCGACTCTGCAGAAATCCGGGAGTGTCGAGAAGGATCCGAATGTTCTTCCTGAAAAAGCAGTTGAAAGGGTCAACGATATGATGGAAGATGCGATGAAAGATCTCAGTGGACATGCAAATAATAATTCTCAAGGTAAGGGCTGCCTCCCATCACCTCCTCGACCTTCCCCAACCACCCCCACCATTTTCCTATTATTTTTACAACCTTCCTCCACTTGCACCTTTACACTACTTTCCCTATCACTTCTTGACACTCCTCCATAATTTTGATTTTGATTTAATTTTTAGATGCAAACGAAAATCCTGTTGATGTTTTTTATTTCCCCGGAGAAGGGGCTGGAGAAATGTGTGAGCCTATCGACTGGGGTGACTGTGGCGATCTGGAAGATGATTTTTGTGTTATTGACACCGAAACCCCAATAGGGTGCTCAATTGTAAGTGCAGTGATGTCACTGGCCTGCTGTGAGAGCGAAGGTGTAGAAGAGGAAAAGGGTAGAAAGGAGGGAAAGTGTGAGGAAAGGAGGGAAAGTGTGAGGAAAGGAGGGAAAGTGTGAGGAAAGGAGGGAAAGTGTGAGGAAAGGAGGGAAAGTGTGAGGAAAGGAGGGAAAGTGTGAGGAAAGGAGGGAAAGTGTGAGGAAAGGAGGAAAGTGTGAGGAAAGGAGGGAAAGTGTGAGGAAGGAGGGAAAGTCGTGAGGAAAGGAGGGAAAGTGTGAGGAAAGGAGGGAAAGTGTGAGGAAAGGAGGGAAAGTGTGAGGAAAGGAGGGAAAGTGTGAGGAAAGGAGGGAAAGTGTGAGGAAAGAAGGGAAAGTGTGAGGAAAGGAGGGAAAGTGTGAGGAAAGGAGGGAAAGTGTGAGGAAAGGAGGGAAAGTGTGAGGAAAGGAGGGAAAGTGTGAGGAAAGGAGGGAAAGTGTGAGGAAAGGAGGGAAAGTGTGAGGAAAGGAGGGAAAGTGTGAGGAAAGGAGGGAAAGTGTGAGGAAAGGAGGAAAGTGTGAGGAAAGGAGGGAAAGTGTGAGGAAAGGAGGGAAAGTGTGAGGAAAGGAGGGAAAGTGTGAGGAAAGAGGGAAAGTGTGAGGAAAGGAGGGAAAGTGTGAGGAAAGGAGGGAAAGTGTGAGGAAAGGAGGGAAAGTGTGAGGAAAGGAGGGAAAGTGTGAGGAAAGGAGGGAAAGTGTGAGGAAAGAAGGGAAAGTGTGAGGAAGAAGGGAAAGTGTGAGGAAAGGAGGGAAAGTGTGAGGAAAGGAAGGAAAGTCTGAGAGAAAGTGTGAGGAAAGGAGGGAAAGTGTGAGGAAAGGAGGGAAAGTGTGAGGAAAGAAGGGAAAGTGTGAGGAAAGGAGGGAAAGTGTGAGGAAAGGAGGGAAAGTGTGAGGAAAGGAAGGAAAGTGTGAGGAAAGGAGGAAAGTGTGAGGAAAGGAGGGAAAGTGTGAGGAAAGGAGGGAAAGTGTGAGGAAAGGAGGGAAAGTGTGAGGAAAGGAGGGAAAGTGTGAGGAAAGGAGGGAAAGTGTGAGGAAAGGAGGAAAGTGTGAGGAAAGGAGGGAAAGTGTGAGGAAAGGAGGGAAAGTGTGAGGAAAGGAGGGAAAGTGTGAGGAAAGGAGGGAAAGTGTGAGGAAAGGAGGGAAAGTGTGAGGAAAGGAAGGAAAGTCTGAGGAAAGGAAGGAAAGTGTGAGGAAAGGAAGGAAAGTCTGAGGAAAGGAAGGAAAGTCTGAGGAAAGGAAGGAAAGTCTGAGGAAAGGAAGGAAAGTCTGAGGAAAGGAAGGAAAGTCTGAGGAAAGGAAGGAAAGTCTGAGGAAAGGAAGGAAAGTCTGAGGAAAGGAAGGAAAGTCTGAGGGAAAGTGTGAGGAAAGGAGGGAAAAAGTGAGGAAAGGAGGGAAAGGGTGAGGAAAGGAGGGAAAGCGTGAGGAAAGGAGGGAAAGTGTGAGGAAAGGAGGGAAAGTGTGAGGAAAGGAGCTTTTAACTCTCTCAAAAAGAATGTTATTGTATTGTATTTTTTTTTTCTTTAGCCGAAAAATGGAAAGCCGGAAGTGCGAATTTTAAGCGACAAGAAAATAGTAATTAAAGAAAATCACTTCAAAATTGGAATCGGGAAATCGGATCAGCTCGTCTCCCCGAAATACTACCCGATGCCTGTCTACCGTTATACATTGTCTGACATGAACGTCATCTGGTGTATGTATGGAGGAAAGGACTTCTCGGAAAAATCATCGACGAAGAAAAACGTCGTTTTTGACCGGTAAATTTGATCAATTTGAAAACCTTTTAAAATCCTCTTTCAGGGAATCGTCTGAGTCTTCCACACGTAATTCAGATGCCGAACGAGTTCCTGAAAGTCGTAATTTTGAAAACGCTTTTCAGGGCATTTATTATAATACAGGGGTAGGTCGGATGGTGGGGCGTACTGTGGCAGAAAATTAAATTTCGAATTTTTCAGACTGGCGCTCTTGATTCCATCAGTCCCAGTCATTCTAGAAAAATGAAGCAAACCAACGTTTACAGTTGGCAGTTAGCTGGAGGTGAAGGAAGGCAGCATAATGTTCTGATGGAATTCCGTTTTAACAAAGTAAAATTGTATTTTTAAAAATTATTTTATCTAAGTTTTTTTTAGGTCAAGTTTCAACATGAAATTTACCCGGACAAAACACAGCAAGCGTCCCGGCAAGTTTTGTTGATCCACGAGTTTGAAATACGCGATAAACTTTCTTCTTCGCAAATAAACAAATTTTTGTACCAATATTCGAGCGAGAGTAACCCTCGGCAGTCGCATGCGAATATGATTTTGATAAAGGCCCTTCACCTTAGGCCCGATTCTAGGCGAAATATTCAGGAAACGTGTTTAAAAGTTTCGCTTCTCCCTCTCAGACTAAACATCGATCAAGATTCTCTGCAGTTTCTTGTCACTTTCTTTACCGAACTATCAGGACTGACTATAAACAGTAAGCACTTTTTCAAGTCTCTTCAAATTTTATATATATATATATATATATATAATATATATATATATATATATATATATATATATATATATATATATATAATATATATATATATATATATATATTTTATTATATATATATTTTATATTATGGTTTTCAAGGTGAAGATGAGCCTGGAATATCGAACAGCACTCATTCATTCCCTGTGATGGGAATCGATGGCGAAATTTCTCCTCCGACTCCCTTAGAATCCTCCGAGACTCCTATCGGTGACGAACATGAAGAAGCGATTAATCCAGGAGCTTCGCCGACATTTATCAGAAGTTTCGTTTTCTCGCCTGAAGTCCCCATTCGAATAGACTACGTTGGGAAACATGTTGATTTAACTCATGGCCCCTTCGCAGGTCTATTAATGGGATTGGCGCAATTAAGCTGTCTTCAAATTCGTTTGAAACGTTTAAACTATAAACACGGGTAACTTTTTACAAAATAGCTTGGATTTTATTCTGTTTTAGGCTTCTCGGTTTCGAAAAACTTTTCAATTTCGCTATTTCTGAATGGGTGAAAGACATCAAGAAAAGTCAAGTTCCTGGAATTATAGGAGGGGTTGGACCTATGCACGCTTTAGTTCAATTATGTAAATAATTTTTATGTAATTAATTATTAATATATAATGGTTGTTTTAGTCCAGGGAATCAGAGACCTATTTTGGCTTCCGATTGAGCAATATCAAAAAGACGGTCGTATCGTGCGAGGGCTTCAGCGTGGTGCCAATTCTTTTACAACTTCGACAGCAATCGCTGCTTTAGAATTGACAGCCAGAATTGTCCAAGCGATACAAGTAGGCCGAATATACTTTAAACAATTTGAAAATTGCGTTTTTTTCATTTTAGAGTATTGCTGAGGCTGCTTTTGATATGGTATCTCCAGGACCGAGCGTGCGAAGGATAAACGGGACGAATAAACACAAAAAACAGCATTTATTCTCACATCCGGCGGACATCCGGGAAGGTGTCGCCAATGCGATTACTCTGGTCAAAGAGGTACAAAATGTCTAAATCTTCCATTTTTTTTATGAGTAAATTTTAAAGGGGATCGGTGAAACGGCGGAGACGTTAGTGCGAGTCGCTAGTGCCGAGGCGGAACAAAAAGGTGCCGTCGGCGCCGTCGGAGGTGTTTTAAGGCAGATTCCTCCGACAGTGGTGACTCCAATCATTTTGGCAAGTGCTGCCACCTCGAATCTTCTTGGTGGAGTTCGAAGTCAACTTGCTCCCGACACTCAAAGGGAAGCAACAAATAAATGGAAACAAAATATTACTCATAAGTAGCGTATTTTTTTTTTCTTTCATCGTTTCAATTTATTTGTCGTTTTTTACCACTTTTTAGTCCATTTTTTTGTGACTTAAGCCAAAAGTTTTCTACAGTCTTTTACATTTTTAAATGTATTACTTCCAAGTTTATAAATTTTTGCTGACATGTTAGTCAGGCTTGATAGCTTTGAGGCAAAGTAGAATTTAAGGCCACCTAAATTTTTAAATTTCCAAGAAAATAGCTTAATTCTACCACTTTTACTGGCAAATAGGTTAGGTGGCCTAGTTATTTTTTATTTTTTAATTTTGCTTCATTATTGTATAAAGAACTTCCTTATGAATGATCATTTTTTATGAAATTGCTCACGGAATTATTTTAAAAGGTTTAATTTCAAATGAAATTGATGCCACTCTCCTGTGCCTTTAAATTGACGATTTTTTATGAAATGAAAAATTTTCTTTGCGGACCATAATTATGTAGTATTGAATATTTGTATTTTTTCCACCCTTGAGCTACTTTCAGGTTTCAAACATATAAAATTTATTTTTCAATGTGCTGGAGATAATATTTTATTTAAAAAAAGCTATAAATTGATAAGGAAGCTAGTCATTGGGCGGTTTTCATAGGAAGTGACTCAAAAGGACGTTTTCTCGGATTAGAAAAAGTCATAAAAATATCAAGCTTTACAGGGAGCTCAAGAAAATAGACTTTTTGAGATGAGTGTCCACTCAAAGTCTACAATTTCCAGGTAGAATTGCATTGTAAGTTTTCAGTTAAGTGGCAAGTTCTAAGGTAACGTTTTTTTTTCCTTCACTAGATTTAAATAATTTTTCTTAGTTCTTTAGTTTTCTGAGTCGGTTTTGATTTTGTTTTATTTTTGTGATAATAATTTTATTGCGTTAAATGTTTTATATTATGTTTTCATAGGTTTAATTTTAGTTAACTCCCTTTCATCGATGTTTCAATTAGTTATAAAATTATGCAATGAATTTACAAACTTCTATGGTGACAAAAAAATTTTTATGTACATAAATATTTTTTTTTTATTGTTAATAAATTTACATCAAATCTGGTTCGTTTTTATTAAAACCTAATTTTGTGAGGTTTGTTATTTCACAAAAAATTATTGAAATTGACGAAAAATGATGTTTGGCTTATTATGGTATGTAAAATTAAATAATCTTGGGCAAATTATACTTAAAAATAATTTTTAAAGGCATATTAACCTAAAAGTAATGTTATGAGCCAAAATTGGGTTTGATAAGAGGTTATTGATAACGTATCAGCTCGTAAAGGTTAGGAAAGATCAGACCTATCTTTTGAATAGAAATTGAGGAAAATTTGAGTTAAAATAAAAAGATCTTCTCAAAAAGATACCAAAACATTATATTTGATGAGAATACATTCTCTTTATTACAATATGGCTGACTATTGAAATAAACCACTTCACTTTCTAAACTATATTTCTCTACTAGAAAATCCTCAAATTGAATACCTTATATATTGTTTGGACAGCATTTTATACAAGCGAAACATCCATAAATAGATAAATAAAAACTTAAATAAACAGGACAATTATATTGCTAATACAATCAGTACACAAAACAGAAACACAGTCGATATTTACAAAATCTGTAATTTTTCTGTATTATAAATTAAATAACACTTCAGATTTTAAAAAGTAGAAATAGGAGCTATGTCTAAGATTCTTCTAAAAAACTTCATTAGGAATAGAAAATTATGACTTTTTTCCTATTTTGAGTAATTACAAGATACAAGGGGACTGCGACTTTTACCACTCAGATTTTGATATTTTCCTGGGAAGTTTGAGAGGAAAATGGCGCTCCAATAATTTGGCAGTCCTGGGGTGTAGAAAGGCCCTCTAGGATCTAAAATCATTAAATAGCAATACAAATAAAGAGGAAAAACAAACGGAAGGAAGTTTGGGTAAAATTCGCGAGGTCCCTTGGCAAACAATCAATAAATAAAAGAATCATGGGTAAATATGCATTAAAGCTCACTATTTTCTACGTATTTACATACTTACAATGTTAGTACAATGAATAGAACGTTTAAAAAACAAAATTTAAAAAGAAAAATACACAACAATAGGAAAATAAATGTACAAAAAATTTACAATTTTGTCAAACAATATGAACACAAAAATCAAACAAAACTTCCGATTTGGAGAGAATTTGGAAGTGAAAAAATTAAGGTAACGCTTAATTACAAATATGTTCTTCTTTCTTGAACCTGCATTTTTCGCAAACAACATTGCAACACCAAACGAAGCGACATCTGCATTTTTCTTCGACTTCTCGTACTCTTGTTTGATAACCGCGGCCACAGCAAAGAAGCTTGCATCCGTCGAGTCCTGGGCTTCCTCTGTTGCAAAGACGTCCGTGGGTGCCGAGTATTCCAAGACTGAAAAAAAAAAAAAAAAAAAAAAAATTAAATTTTTTTAAACATTTTTGAGGTCTCTTACGTTTCATTTTTTTCGCAATAGTCGGGCGAATCTTCCAAATAGACGAGTTCTGTGTTATTCGGCTGTTTGAGTCCTTTCGAAGCAGCTCTCAGCTTTTTAATCCTTCTTCTTTTCTTTTCCACAAGCTTTACAGAAGAGGCGCCTTCAAATCGAGCAGTGAGCGCATCGCCGATCGCCCTAAAAGGCGGCAGCTTCCTCCAGCATGCTCTCACACTGCACGAACCCGACATTCCATGACATTTACACTTTCTTTCCATCCTCGATCGAATAAGCTATTTCACAGACATTTCATAAAGGAGGAAATAAAAAATTAATATAC
Organism: Orius laevigatus; assembly: GCA_018703685.1. Lineage (NCBI taxonomy): Eukaryota > Metazoa > Arthropoda > Insecta > Hemiptera > Anthocoridae > Orius > Orius laevigatus. Next base: position 195,547 of record JAGWEN010000230.1, read on the forward strand.
CCGTCTTCCAGCCTCATTATTGTGAAGATTCATGAGTCCCTCGGGTGTATCAGAATCTTCTTGCGAGTCAACAAATTCACGACTGAATTTTTCTCCGAAATGGATATCCTAAAATTATGTTAGAAGCACCAAGATAAGTTGGTTGAATTTAAATCACCTCAGAGCATCCACCCCACTGCCACTGTTTCCTCGGTTTTCTCATCCTCACTCTCTTATCGCAGTTGCAGTCTGTCAATTCACCTTTGGAGCACGCACGTGTTATGGCATACGCAAGTCCGGCAGAGCTCACCGCATACACGAAAGCAGTTTCTCGACTTTCTGGAAATAAAAACTTGATAAGGGTTCAGTTTTAGGGGGTTTTGATTCTAGCCCCATAAGGATTTGCCCAATCTGGCACCCTGGCATTTATTTGTGCCATCTTATCTCTAAATTATCTCGAAAACACCTGGATTTTGATGGTCAACTTGGATGGACCACAAATTTTATTATCGGCCAAAAAACAGCCCTTTTCAGGGCCAATGAAGAAACGGCCCTTTTCAGGGCCAATGAAGAAACCTTTTCAGGGCTGATGAAGAAACGGCCCTTTTCAGGGCCAATGAAGGAACCTTTTCAGGGCCGATGAAGAAACGGCCCTTTTCAGGGCCAATGAAGGAACCTTTTCAGGGCCGATGAAGAAACGGCCCTTTTCAGGGCCAATGAAGGAACCTTTTCAGGGCCGATGAAGAAACGGCCCTTTTCGGGGCCAATGAAGAAACGGCCCTTTTCAGGGCCAATGAAGAAACGGCCCTTTTCAGTGCCAATGAAGGAACCTTTTCAGGGTCGATGAAGAGACGGCCCTTTTAAGGGCTAAATCGACTTGCGGTACCCTATAGCTTCGAAACAACTGTTTTCCTCAAAAAAGAACTTACTGATTGTAGTCACAGCACCGAATATAGAAGACGAATTGCTGAACGTACTGCAATTCCACCGGATCATGTTGAACTGATACTGGCATTCTTCAATCGCGAGTCTGACTCCATTGCTCAGCGTCTGAAAGCGAAAAAAATATAAGAAGTGGGACAAAAAAAAAAAGACAAAAGACAACATACCGACATTATGTTCTTGTCTATGCCACAAAGCTGCTTTTGTTTTTCAATTAGGAAATCCAGTTTAAGACATCTCTCTTTGTAGTTCGTTGGCGTGCTTATTCCAAGCGGCAAATGCCCTCCGTCTATCCCCAACATCCTTAAATCATTTAAAGTTTATAGACAACAATATCTAAGAACTATGGAAAAACAAAGGCAGCAGGACCACCAGGAGATAAGCAGGTGGCTGCTTAGGGCCTGCCTTTCTCTGTACACGGTGGCTTGGGGTCTATTTTATTTTTTCCACCCAAAAAACTGCACTAATTTTTGTGTAGTTGGAAAGAAGACATAGATTTCTGATTTTTTTTTTTTTTTTAAAGTCCGATTGCGGAGAAGTCGAGGGGTAAAATGGCGACCTCTTAAGGCGGAGCCTCATTGTCTCAAGCACTCTTACAGCCCTCCCCACATCATGGAGATTAATCCACTTCTAATCGTACAACAATAGGGCAAGCAGTCATGGCTTCCTGAGATTTCGCATTTTAATGCCAGGGCCAACTCGTACGCCATCAGGCGGCTCTCCTTCAGGTCTCAACGGGTCGTTTTACGCAGCAGCTCCGTCAGACAAAGCGAATCAACCAGTTTTTAAAGAAACGACAAATCTGAATACCTTAAGTGGTAGACGGGTGGCTCCCCGCTGACTAATTATTTGAATACTTCCGGCCGACATCGAAAATAAGAGACCCACTATTCAGTTTTTGATTTATGTAGAACGTCGATCTAAATCGGCTGACGGATGACCTATGTTGCTGAATCAATGGTCCGGAGGTGAACGATGCGATTGCAAAATCTTCCACACAGAATTTTCTTATTTAAGGGCACCTCCTTGGCTTTTTGCGAAGACACCTATCGATCTTGAACGTCGAGTTAGGTCCCCTTTTTAGCTAGCAAATGACCTATAAGTACCCACTTAGCTATTTTTGTTAGCTCTGATGGACAAACATCAATTTGAGTGAATAGGTGCCGCTACACTCAGAGTTTCGGGTTTGTTTCCATTATTAAAGACACTCCTTGGACACATTCGAGTGGTAAATATTATTTACAAATATTATTGTGTAAACCATTTTGTCTGTCGTTCCCAAGTGCAACACTTTTTAAAAATATCCATCAAAACCGTCTTAAAAAAGGAGAAATGTTTCATTACCTCTTTTCCTACTTACCAATAAATAAAAACTAAATAGCGATGGCTAATGGTAAAATTTCAATCGAAAAAGAAAAGAAAAATTCCTTTTAGCGTAAGTATATTTACTGATTAGATTGATTTTATCGTACGAGTACCAAGCAACCTTTTATCCATACTCCTTATGGAGTAAATGGGAAAAAATTCTACTTTAATCTTAATATTCGTATCCTTTTTCGTATCATTGTTTTGTGTAATTAAGTACCACTGGCATCGTAACACACGATTTGGTGTAAAACGCCTACTTTGTGTCTTCAAACGTGGGTTAAAAAAAATCACTGAAAACCTGTGCCCAAGGAATGGCCAAACAGGTCTGATTTGGTATAGTCTGGCATAGTCTGGTATAGCCTGGTATAGTCTGGTGTAGTCTGGCATAGTCTGGTATAGACTATGCGCTGGTATAGTATGGCATATTCTGGCATACTCTGGTATACTTTGGCATACTCTGGTATAGTATAGTCTGGCATTGTCTGGTATAGTATGGCATAGTCTGGCACAGCCTGGCATAGTATGGCATATATTCTGGATTAGCCCGGCATAGACTGGCATAGTCTGGTATAGTATGGCCTATTCTGCCATAGTCTGGCATACTTTGGTATAGTCTGGCATACTCTGGTATAGTCTGGCATACTGTGGTATAGTCTGGCATACTCTGGTATAGTATGGCATACTCTGGTGTAGTATGGCATAGTCTGGTGTAGTATGGCGTAGTATGGCATAGTCTGGTGTAGTATGGCATAGTCTGGTGTAGTATGGCATAGTCTGGTGTAGTATGGCATACTGTGGTATAGTCTGGCATAGTCTGGTGTAGTATGGCATAGTCCGGTGTAGTATGGCATAGTCTGGTGTAGTATGGCATAGTCTGGTGTAGTATGGCATAGTCTGGTGTAGTATGGCATAGTCTGGTGTAGTATGGCCTATTCTGGTGTAGTATGGCATACTGTGGTATAGTCTGGCATACTCTGGTATAGTATGGCATACTCTGGTGTAGTATGGCATAGTCTGGTGTAGTCTGGCGTAGTCTGGCGTAGTCTGGCGTAGTATGGCATAGGTCGGTGTAGTATGGCATAGTCCGGTGTAGTATGGCATAGTCCGGTGTAGTATGGCATAGTCCGGTGTAGTATGGCATAGTCCGGTGTAGTATGGCATAGTCCGGTGTAGTATGGCATAGTCCGGTGTAGTATGGCATAGTCTGGTGTAGTATGGCATAGTCTGGTGTAGTATGGCATAGTCTGGTGTAGTATGGCATAGTCTGGCGTAGTATGGCATATTATGGTATAGTATGGCACAGTCTGGTATAGCCTGGCATAGTCTGGCCTAATTGGTATAGTCTGGTATGGTTTTCTACCGTCTGGTATAGTCTGGCATACTCTGGTATACTCGTGCATACTCTGGTATAGTATGGCATACTCTGGTATAGTCTGGCATACTCTGGTATAGTATGGCATACTCTGGTATAGTATGGCATACCCTGGCATAGTCTGGCCTAGTTGGTATAGTCTGGTATGGTTTTCTACCTTCTGGTATAGTCTGGCATAGTATGGCATAGTCTGGCAAAGCATGGCCTAGTTGGTGTAGTTTGGTATGGTTTTCTAGCATAATCTCCATTTCTAGGTTGGGTGGAACACTTCCAAAACCTCATAAGGTCCTACCCTGTATATGGTGAAAAAGATGAGCGGTTTTCTACCAAAATCAACGTTTTTTTTTTCACCTTACGTACATAGTTAGGAAGTAAAGTTTTGCTGTCGATATTCTGTAATAGCAGTGGGAGTGTCGAAGGTATGATTGGAGGCTTTTGTCGGCTTGATCTGTTTTTTGTTCGTCGCCGGGATCGGTAACGTTTTAGCTCATCGGAGGGGAAACCTATTCAAGTTTAGAATGGTTTTAATGCGTTTGTCACGGTACTATGTGTAGACTCTAGTGTTTAGGGTGGATGTAACATATTGTATTAATTATACACACTCCTAGTGGATATTCTTAAAGAAGGACGCTTTCGAGAGGTGTTTCCATAGCAACCGATCATCAGCGAAAACCCTTCTCTTTCTTTCCGAGTATCTAATTACTGTTTGTGTTTCAAAGTTTTGTAATCCGAATTAATTTGCGGTTCTGATTTTGTCAGATAATGGAAGAGATAGGTGGAAAACGTTTGGACATCAATAGAGGGCATATCGGGTGTCTTTAATTAAGGGTTGGTTAAGCATTTTATTAGCCGGGCGGATGATGGCTTTTGTGTTCTTGACATCGAGTCCACAATGCAAACATGAAAAACTATATGGCCGCCGTATTATTTTGAAATATGTCATAAGGAAATAATATTTCAAAGGCAAATTAAAGCGCTAGGGCTTCCCCTCTGTTATTCGCTCTCTACCCTTCCAAACCCTTTCGGCCCCTTTTATAGTTCTCTTTTCCTTTTATATTTATTTCCAAAGGAGGGATTAATTATGTTAGATTATGACTTAAAAACTCAAATTCTCACTAGAAAGTTTGCTTGTTGAAGACATTCCAAGGGATTCAATCGGCTTAGGGTCTCCAGATATGACATGAAAGGGTCCATCCTCTTTTTTTTTCGTCTTCAGGTCGGCTTACAAGTTAATTTTATTGCTCTAGTCTGAGAAACACCGATCTATTTATCGTTGGGGTGTTGACGGTAAAGATCAAAGAAGATCTTCGGATAGGGCTCATGGTGGGATGCGTTTCCGACAGATATTCTCCTTCTTTCGCTTCAACATGTTAGTACACGTGTGACCTTTTTCACTTAAAAAGAAACAAAAAATTACGTTCATTTGCCAAAAAATCGATTTTTCAACCTAGTATCTACTTATATCCTTATATATTTAAATGCTAAAAATCAAGCTGTAAGTGGTCATTTTGTCGCAAAAGAAGAATAGGGCCACTCGTGTTCAAAAAAACGACCAAAAAATCATGCTGAAAAGAGCTTTTTTTGTGGTATAGGAAAAAATCGACCTAAAAGGATCCCTAATGTTCAAAAATCGAGGTAAAAATGGCCATAGTGTCCAAAAAGGATAAAAAATCAAGCTAAAAGGGCCCCTAAGCGTCCAAAAAGGATCAAAATCAAGCTAAAAGGGCCCTTGTGTATAAAAACTTTCGAAATTCAAGCTAAAAAGGGGCCCTAGTGTCCAAAAATGATAAAAAATCAAGCTAAAAGGGCCCCTAGTGTCCAAAAACTATCAAAATGCAAGCTAAATAAAAGGGGCCCTAGTGTCCAAAAAGGATCAATTCAAGCTAAAAGGGCCCCTAGTGCATAAAAATGCCAAAAAATCTGGCTGAAAAGGGTCCCTAATGTCCAAAAAAGATCAAAAATCAAGCTAAAAGAGCCCCTAGTGTCAAAAAAGGATCAAAATTCAAGCTAAAAGGGCCCCTAGTGTATAAAAAAGCCAAAAAATCTAGCTAAAAAGGGTCCCTAATGTCCAAAAAAGATAAAAAATCAAGCTAAAAGGGCCCCTAGTGTCTAAAAAGGATCAAAATTCAAGCTAAATGGGCCCCTAGTGTCTAAAAAGATCAAAAACCTAGCTAAAAATCGCCCTAGTGTCAAAAAAGGATCAGAATTCAAGCTAAAAGGGCCCCTAGTGTCTAAAAAGGATCAAAATTCAAGCTAAAAGGGCCCCTAGTGTATAAAAAAGCCAAAAAATCTAGCTAAAAAGGGTCCCTAATGTCCAAAAAAGATCAAAAATCAAGCTAAAAGGGCCCCTAGTGTCTAAAACGGATCAAAATTCAAGCTAAATGGGCCCCTAGTGTCAAAAAAGGATCAGAATTCAAGCTAAAAGGGCCCCTAGTGACTAAAAAGGATCAAAATTCAAGCTAAAAGGGCCCCTAGTGTATAAAAAAGCCAAAAAATCTAGCTAAAAAGGATCCCTAATGTCCAAAAAAGATCAAAAATCAAGCTAAAAGGGCCCCTAGTGTCTAAAAAGGATCAAAATTCAAGCTAAATGGGCCCCTAGTGTCAAAAAAGGATCAGAATTCAAGCTAAAAGGGCCCCTAGTGACTAAAAAGGATCAAAATTCAAGCTAAAAGGGCCCCTAGTGTATAAAAAAGCCAAAAAATCTAGCTAAAAAGGATCCCTAATGTCCAAAAAAGATCAAAAATCAAGCTAAAAGGGCCCCTAGTGTCTAAAAAGGATCAAAATTCAAGCTAAATGGGCCCCTAGTGTCTAAAAAGGATCAAAATTCATGCTAAAAGGGCCCCTAGTGTTTAAAAAAGCCAAAAAAATCTAGCTAAAAAGGGTCCCCGATGTCCGAAAAAGATTAAAAATCAAGCTAAAAGGGCCCCTAGTGTCTAAAAAGGATCAAAATTCACGCTAAAAGGGCCCCTAGTGTCTAAAAAAGCCAAAAAATCTAGCTAAAATGGGTGCCTAATGTCCAAAAAAGATCAAAAATCAAGCTAAAAGGGCCCCTAGTGTCTAAAAAGATCAAAAATCTAGCCAAAAACGCCCCCTAGTGTCGAAAAAGGGCTGCCCGAACTAATTTGCTGGGGTAATAAGATGACGAATCTCGCAATTTCGTAACAAAGAGTGGGGACGTTTCAATAATTACTGTTTGTCTCATTGTTATTTTCGATACTTGGAAATAATTAGCGAATGTGACACTTACGGAGTAATTTATATTTAAATTTAGTCCCAGTCCTGTCATTAAAAGACGGCTCAAATAATTTAGTCAACTGCGTTGTTAGTGGGAATGATCTGGCATATTTTATAAAACAATCTCAGTTGCCCTCAAATATAAAGATGATTTTTTTAAAATATCCTCAATGTTTGAACTCAAAATGATCCTTCTTTGTCATATGCTGCCATTTGAATGGGTGGGGAGAAATTTTGAGGGAGTTATCGCCAAAGGTAGCTCCAGACAAGTGCTTTACACGACATGCTTACACGAATAAAGAGTTTGATGATACTACTCATTGCTTCATTCCCCTGAGTTCAAGATCGGAATAACATCATGTTTGGGAATAAAATAAAGCTTTCTTGGGAATAAAATTTGAATTTTGTTTTTAAATCGCTTTTGAATATCCTTTCAAAAAAGCCCTTTTTGTCGATTTCACCATGGAATCGCACTATAAAATTTTTACTCTCTTATTACCGATTGTTGAAAATTCTATCGGCTTTTTTTGCTAAAAAAGTTGGTAATAAAAGTTATAATGCAATTTTAAACAAGGGCCTAACGTGATCTCGAATAAGGATTCACTATTTCGTACTTTATCAATAGACATGGTAAATTTTTGCATCTTAGATCAAAAAAGGGCAGTTAGCAGGAAATTTAGGAACAATCGTAATCTCCATCTTATTTTATGTTTTTTTATGTCGCTGATTACGAATCTGAAGTTTGCCAACAAAAATTTTACCCGGATTCTTGTCAAAATCACAAAAAAGTCAAAATTTTGAGGTTTTTTGATTATATCTCAAAAACTACAGGTTTCAGCGAATTGGCCATTTAGTAAAAAAAGAAAGCTTATAAAATTACCTAAAAATCCATTAATCATTTGTCTAATTCGGTCCAGCAGTTCGGCAGCAATCGATTGTCAAATAGACCTCCGTTTTATGACCGATAAGGGTTAAAACAATAAGTTGGGCGGTCAACGCTGTGGGAGAACTATCCGCCCAATTGAGCTCGGACTAGTCTCATTTTAAAGGTAATTTATCGCTTGTTTGTTTAAAAGTGGTCCGGATACGCTATCTATAATAGTTTTGGCTCCAGAGCCAAAAACATAAGTCAAAACATGAAAGGTTTTACACACATATTCGGCTCTGGAGCCAAAGCTATTATAGATAGCGTATCCGGACCACTTTTAAAAAAACAAGCAATAAATTACCTTTAAAATGAGCGTAGTCCGGTTTTGGTGCAACTAATAGCCTTGGCGCCAGAGCCAAAAGTAAAATGAACTAGTTTTACTTATATTTGACTCTGGAGCCAAATTAAATAAAAGCCAAATTAATTAAATTAATAATATTATTAATAAAATAATAATTATTAATAAAAAAACATCATTAATTAAAATATTAATAATAATTAATAAATTAATAATAATTAAAAACTAAAAGAATTATTATCATTGATAAGGCGCAGAAGTAAACTATTAACTTTCTCAAAGAGAAGTTATTGTAATACCGTCGGATTCGGGTTTTCGGGGAAGGGTCTTCCAGACCCCCTAGGGTCAAACTGACTTTTGATCTTTATCGGACATGACTTTGTCTGTGGTGCCGGCCGTCCGTCCGTCGCCTTTTTTTCCGGAACACTTCACGGCCACAATTTTCATCCGATTTTCACGAAATTTTCACACAATCTTCCTTTCGTGGTTATCTTGAAAGTGACGAGAGCGATTTTTGAAATTCGACAAAATGGCGGAGATATGTCTGTCTAAAGTTTGCAAAAATGTGCTACGGCCTTTCTACCGGTCCGATCTTCACCAAATTTCAACCAAATAATCTTCACGTGATCCCGATTAAATTGCATTAACTAATTAGTTAATTAATTATGTAATTAGGTAATTATGACTAATTAACTTAATTTTCCCATTTTCATAAAATTATCACAAAATTCAAGTTAGATTGCAAAAAAAAAAATTATTTTCAAAAATTAATTAATTAATTAACTAATTAGGTAATTATATTGAGTTTGAGTGAAATTAGTCCCATTTTCATAAAATTATCACCAAATTCAAGTTATGATTGAAAAAAAATTCTCAAAAATTAATTAATTAATTAATTAATTGATTAACTAATTAAATAATTATAATGTGTTTGAGTGAAATTAGTCCCATTTTTAGAAAATTATCATCAAATTCATGTTATGATTGAAATTTTTTTTTTCCAAAAATTAATTAATTAAATAATTAGGTAATTATGTATAATGTGTTTGAGTGAAATTAGTCCCATTTTCATAAAATTATCACCAAATTCAAGTTATGTTAGAAAAAAAAGGATTCATTTCCCCCGAAATTTATGGATCCCCCGAAATCTGTAGACCTTTGAGAAAGTTCGTGTCTCTGGGCAAGCTCCACGACCAATACTTTTTCTACAATAGTGTGACAAATAGAAGAAAAAAGAATGTGTAAATAAAATGTTGAACCTGATTATTGAGAAATAAAAGAAGCAATTAAACTTTTTATGAGTACCTACTTCTATTTTTCTATCTCAAGTGATTTACAGCATTAAATTAATGAGTCAGTTTCCTATATTTCGGTTTAAATCGTTTCGTTTCAGGTCAATAACATTACGATAATTTAATCTTTACGCTACCTAGATCTCTTGATTCTTTTCGGTTTCAAATGTGTAAAAGAAAGGCATGGAAGAGGGAAAAGAGATTCAAATTGGCTTTTTATTCGGCATTCAAACGTTTTTTTGTTCGGAGATGCTCGTTTGTCCCTTATATGCAAAAGAAGATAATAATCAGAAGACCGGTCTCCGACACAATGTGTTCTTCCGATCGCCGATTCCCCAACTCCCGTTCATGGACATCGGTTTTGATTGAGAATAAAGTAATTGCCGCCCGAAAATGGAGCGCGGGCCCTTTTTATCTTCATTTTTGATTCTTTTTGGACACTAGGGGCACTTGTAGCTTGAATTTTGATCCTTTTTGGACACTTAGGGGCCCATTTTATCTTCATTTTTGGACACTGGGGGCCCTTTAAGCTTGAATTTAAATCCTTTTTGGACACTTAGGGGCCCTTTTTAGCTAGGTTTTTCATCTGTTTTAGACACTAGGGGCCCTTTTAGCTAGTTTTTTGATCTTTTTTAGACACTAGGGGGCCTTTAAGCTTGAATTTTGATCCTTTATGGACACTAAGGGCCCTTTTTAGCTAGGTTATTCATCTTTTTTGGACGCTAGGGGCCCTTTTACCTTGAATTTTGATCCTTTTTGGACACTAGGGGCAGTTTTACCTTGAATTTTGATTCTTTTTTGACACTAGGGGCCCTTTGTAGCTAGATTTTTGATCTTTTTTAGACACTAGGGTGCCCTAGCTTGAATTTTGATCCTTTTTGGACACTTAGGGGCCCTTTTTAGCTAGGTTTTTCATCTTTTTTGGACGCTTGGGGCCCATTTTAGCTTGAATTTTGATCATTTTTGGACACTAGGGGCGATTTTTAGCTAGATTTTAGATCTTTTTTAGACACTAGGAGGCCTTTTAGCTTGACTTTTGATCCTTTTTGGACACTTAGGGGCCCTTTTTAGCTAGGTTTTTCATCTTTTTTTGGACGCTAGGGGCCCTTTTAACTTGAATTTTGATCCTTTTTGGGCACTAGGGGCGATTTCTAGCTAGATTTTAGATCTTTTTTAGACACTAGGGGGCCTTTTAGCTTTAATTTTGATCCTTTTTGGACACTTAGAGGCCCTTTTTAGCTAGGTTTTTCATCTTCTTTAGACACCAGGGGCCCTTTTAGCTAGTTTTTTCATCTTTTTTGGACACAAGGGGCCCTTTTAGCTTGAATTTTGATCCTTTTTAGACACTAGGGGCCATTTTAGCTTGAATTTTGATCCTTTTTGGACATTAGGGACCCTTTTTAGCTAGGTTTTTCATGTTTTTTAGACACTAGGGGCTCTTTTAGCTTAAATTTTGATCCTTTTTGGACACAAGGGGCCCTTTCGACCAGATTTTTTCCCTTTACTATGAAAAGGGGCCCTTTTAGCTTGATTTTTGACCATTTTTTGAACACCTTTATATTCGTTTGCGCCACTTTATAGCTTGATATTTAAGTGTGATAATTTCCCAGAAAATTTTTACCTATCCGACCCTCAAGCACAATATCCAAAAGTTCGAAATTTCTTATTTTCTGATGCATTCTGAACACCAATAGTAACAAAGCCAATATATTCCTCGAGATCACACGCCCTGTATATTTTTCTTGAGACCTTGAACTATTGTGTGAACTTGAAATCCTATAGATCGTAAAAAAAATTTTAAAATATACAACGATAAGCTCAGAATTTATTTTCCATTCATATTTTGATATTTTAGTCTCGCTTTTTACGATTACTGAAAATAGAATTTAAACTTTACATCAAGAATCGATGGAAAAGAACATTTTTTTAGTTCTTAAGATATGAATTCGAAATTTCCTAATCGGACACAGAAGAAATAAAATGTCCGGTCAAAATCGACTGAGGAAGTAAAAAATAAATTGAAGAAGAGTATATAGTTAGGGGGGGGGGTCGTCGGTTACGGCTTGCCATAAAAGTGTCATTTTATCGGGACTGACAGGGTCAATTCGGGGGCTGACAATCAATCCCCTCCATCCACAGCGCAAATAAATTAGTTTCGGTTTTACTGCTTTTATTCTCACCGTTTACACCCCTATCAAACGCCATTTTATTACCCGGACTGTATAAAACCCTAGGGTCGTCATATTCGCCTTTACTTTCCCTCAAATATTTAATTTAACACGTCATCCATTTTGTTGCTAAAATGTTCAAATGGAAAGAAAGTGCAAGTCTGGTCCAAAGGGATTGCTATTGCAGAAACCGGTGATGCTATTCGGTATGGGCATCAGTGGAGGGGAAATCCTTTATGGAATTGACATGGCGTTTTATTGGTTAGAAGAGAAATTATGTACATAAATACTCGGTGACACAAAGCAACATTTATCCACCAGTGGACCTGTCGAAACCGGTTGACCTGTTGCAGCAATAAAATTGTCGCGACCGTCATGTTTCATTTTGTTCTATTGCTTCATTATTTTATCGAAAAAGAAGCAACGTATTCCATTGAACGTCCTAATGAAAGGGACCCTTTTTATCTTGATTTTTGATCCTTTTTGGGCACTAGGAACTGGATACTATTCCTTTGCACCAAATAGGGCCCTTTTTAGCTTGATTTTTGATCCTTTTTGGGCACTAGGAACTGGATACTATTCCTTTACATCAAATAGGGCCCTTTTTAGCTTGATTTTTGATCCTTTTTGGGCACTAGGAACTGGATACTATTCCTTTACATCAAATAGGGCCCTTTTTAGCTTGATTTTTGATCCTTTTTGGGCACTAGGAACTGGATACTATTCCTTTACATCAAATAGGGCCCTTTTTAGCTTGATTTTTGATCCTTTTTGGGCACTAGGAACTGGATACTATTCCTTTACATCAAATAGGGCCCTTTTTAGCTTGATTTTTGATCCTTTTTGGGCACTAGGAACTGGATACTATTCCTTTACATCAAATAGGGCCCTTTTTAGCTTGATTTTTGATCCTTTTTGGGCACTAGGAACTGGATACTATTCCTTTGCATCAAATAGGGCTCTTTTTAGCTTGATTTTTGATCCTTTTTGGGCACTAGGAACTGGATACTATTCCTTTACATCAAATAGGGCCCTTTTTAGCTTGATTTTTGATCCTTTTTGGGCACTAGGAACTGGATACTATTCCTTTACATCAAATAGGGCCCTTTTTAGCTTGATTTTTGATCCTTTTTGGGCACTAGGAACTGGATACTATTCCATTGCATCAAATAGGGCCCTTTTTAGCTTGATTTTTGATCCTTTTTGGGCAATAGGAACTGGATACTATTCGTTTACATCAAATAGGGCCCTTTTTAGCTTGATTTTTGATCCTTTTTGGGCACTAGGAACTGGATACTATTCCTTTACATCAAATAGGGCCCTTTTTAGCTTGATTTTTGATCCTTTTTGGGCACTAGGAACTGGATACTATTCCTTTACATCAAATAGGGCCCTTTTAACTTGATTTTTGATCCTTTTTGGGCACTAGGAACTGGATACTATTCCTTTACATCAAATAGGGCCCTTTTTAGCTTGATTTTTTGATCCTTTTTGGGCACTAGGAACTGGATACTATTCCTTTACATCAAATAGGGCCCTTTTTAGCTTGATTTTTGATCCTTTTTGGGCACTAGGAACTGGATACTATTCCTTTGCATCAAATAGGGCCCTTTTTAGCTTGATTTTTGATCCTTTTTGGGCACTAGGAACTGGATACTATTCCTTTACATCAAATAGGGCCCTTTTTAGCTTGATTTTTGATCCTTTTTGGGCACTAGGAACTGGATACTATTCCTTTACATCAAATAGGGCCCTTTTTAGCTTTATTTTTGATCCTTTTTGGGCACTAGGAACTGGATACTATTCCATTGCATCAAATAGGGCCCTTTTTAGCTTGATTTTTGATCCTTTTTGGGCAATAGGAACTGGATACTATTCCTTTACATCAAATAGGGCCCTTTTTAGCTTGATTTTTGATCCTTTTTGGGCACTAGGAACTGGATACTATTCCTTTACATCAAATAGGGCCCTTTTTAGCTTGATTTTTGATCCTTTTTGGGCACTAGGAACTGGATACTATTCCTTTGCATCAAATAGGGCTCTTTTTAGCTTGATTTTTGATCCTTTTTGGGCACTAGGAACTGGATACTATTCCTTTACATCAAATAGGGCCCTTTTTAGCTTGATTTTTGATCCTTTTTGGGCACTAGGAACTGGATACTATTCCTTTACATCAAATAGGGCCCTTTTTAGCTTGATTTTTGATCCTTTTTGGGCACTAGGAACTGGATACTATTCCTTTACATCAAATAGGGCCATTTTTAGCTCGATTTTTGATCCTTTTTTGGGCACTAGGAACTGGATACTATTCCTTTACATCAAATAGGGCCCTTTTTAGCTTTATTTTTGATCCTTTTTGGGCACTAGAACTGGATACTATTCCTTTACATCAAAATAGGGCCCTTTTTAGCTTGATTTTTGATCCTTTTTGGGCACTAGGAACTGGATACTATTCCTTTGCATCAAATAGGGCTCTTTTTAGCTTGAATTTTTGATCCTTTTTGGGCACTAGGAACTGGATACTATTCCATTGCATCAAATAGGGCCCTTTTTTAGCTTGATTTTTGATCCTTTTTGGGCAATAGGAACTGGATACTATTCCTTTACATCAAATAGGGCCCTTTTTAGCTTGATTTTTGATCCTTTTTGGGCACTAGGAACTGGGATACTATTCCTTTACATCAAATAGGGCCCTTTTTAGCTTGATTTTTGATCCTTTTTGGCACTAGGAACTGGATACTATTCCTTTGCATCAAATAGGGCTCTTTTTAGCTTGATTTTTGATCCTTTTTGGGCACTAGGAACTGGATACTATTCCTTTACATCAAATAGGGCCTTTTTAGCTTGATTTTTGATCCTTTTTGGGCACTAGGAACTGGATACTATTCCTTTACATCAATAGGGCCCTTTTTAGCTTGATTTTTGATCCTTTTTGGGCACTAGGAACTGGATACTATTTCCATTGCATCAAATAGGGCCCTTTTTAGCTTGATTTTTGATCCTTTTTGGGCACTAGGAACTGGAATACTATTCCTTTACATCAAATAGGGCCCTTTTTAGCTTGATTTTTGATCCTTTTTGGGCACTAGGAAACTGGATACTATTCCTTTACATCAAATAGGGCCCTTTTAGCTTTATTTTTGATCCTTTTTTGGGCACTAGGAACTGGATACTATTCCATTGCATCAAATAGGGCCCTTTTTAGCTTGATTTTTGATCCTTTTTGGGCACTAGGAACTGGATACTATTCCTTTACATCAAATAGGGCCCTTTTTAGCTTGATTTTTGATCCTTTTTGGGCACTAGGAACTGGATACTATTCCTTTACATCAAATAGGGCCCTTTTAACTTGAATTTTGATCCTTTTTGGGCACTAGGGGCGATTTCTAGCTAGATTTTAGATCTTTTTTAGACACTAGGGGGCCTTTTAGCTTTAATTTTGATCCTTTTTGGACACTTAGAGGCCCTTTTTAGCTAGGTTTTTCATCTTCTTTAGACACCAGGGGCCCTTTTAGCTAGTTTTTCATCTTTTTTGGACACAAGGGGCCCTTTTAGCTTGAATTTTGATCCTTTTTAGACACTAGGGGCCATTTTAGCTTGAATTTTGATCCTTTTTGGACATTAGGGACCCTTTTAGCTAGGTTTTTTCATGTTTTTTAGACACTAGGGGCTCTTTTTAGCTAAATTTTGATCCTTTTGGACACAAGGGGCCCTTTCGACCAGATTTTTTCCCTTTACTATGAAAAGGGGCCCTTTAGCTTGATTTTTGACCATTTTTTTGAACACCTTTATATTCGTTTGCGCCACTTTATAGCTTGATATTTAAGTGTGATAATTTCCCAGAAATTTTTTACCTATCCGACCCTCAAGCCACAATATCCAAAGTTCGAAATTTCTTATTTTCTGATGCATTCTGAACACCAATAGTAACAAAGCCAATATATTCCTCGAGATCACACGCCCTGTATATTTTTCTTGAGACCTTGAACTATTGTGTGAACTTGAAATCCTATAGATCGTAAAAAAATTTTAAATATACAACGATAAGCTCAGAATATTATTTTCCATTCATATTTTGATATTTTAGTCTCGCTTTTTACGATTACTGAAAATAGAATTTAAACTTTACATCAAGAATCGATGGAAAAGAACATTTTTTTAGTTCTTAAGATATGAATTCGAAATTTCCTAATCGGACACAGAAGAAATAAAATGTCGGTCAAAATCGACTGAGGAAGTAAAAAATAAATTGAAGAAGAGTATATAGTTAGTCGTCGGTTACGGCTTGCCATAAAAGTGTCATTTTATCGGACTGACAGGGTCAATTCGGGGGCTGACAATCAATCCCCTCCATCCACAGCGCAAATAAATTAGTTTCGTTTTACTGCTTTTATTCTCACCGTTTACACCCCTATCAAACGCCATTTTATTACCCGGACTGTATAAAACCCTAGGGTCGTCATATTCGCCTTTACTTTCCCTCAAAATATTTAATTTAACACGTCATCATTTTGTTGCTAAAATGTTCAAATGGAAAGAAAGTGCAAGTCTGGTCCAAAGGGATTGCTATTGCAGAAACCGGTGATGCTATTCGGTATGGGCATCAGTGGAGGGGAAATCCTTTATGGAATTGACATGGCGTTTTATTGGTTAGAAGAGAAATTATGTACATAAATACTCGGTGAGACACAAAGCAACATTTATCCACCAGTGGACCTGTCGAAACCGTTGACCTGTTGCAGCAATAAAATTGTCGCGACCGTCATGTTTTCATTTTGTTTATTGCTTCATTATTTTATCGAAAAAAGAAGCAACGTATTCCATTGAACGTCCTAATGAAAGGACCCTTTTTATCTTGATTTTTGATCCTTTTTTGGGCACTAGGAACTGGATACTATTCCTTTGCACCAAATAGGGCCGCTTTTTAGCTTGATTTTTGATCCTTTTTGGGCACTAGGAACTGGATACTATTCTTTACATCAAATAGGGCCCTTTTTTAGCTTGATTTTTGATCCTTTTTGGGCACTAGGAACGGATACTATTCCTTTACATACAAATAGGGCCTTTTTAGCTTGATTTTTTGATCCTTTTTGGGCACTAGGAACTGGATACTATTCCTTTACATCAAAATAGGGCCCCTTTAGCTTGATTTTTGAT
>JAGWEN010000230.1:229523-285813 GCA_018703685.1 Orius laevigatus
AGGTCGTTCTGGTGCACCCTGTATGTTGGATCCAAAAGTTATTGATCCCAATATCGTTTTCTTGCTAAAATCAAAGGACAGATAATCGGCTGGTCCACTATAGCTGGACATAAGTCATGAAATGATGGGCCAGCTTTTTCCTTGCTGCTGAACTAAAGGAACTGTATGTTGGTGTATTTGCATCACATTATAGCTAGAAAAAGGCCTTTTGTGCTCCTACCCTAAGTTTCTGTGTGAGCCACCTTTTACAGAAAGCATTATCATTGTTGAGTGGAGAGGGGTTTTTCTGTGAAAATGTTTAAATGTGATGCTCTTCATGTTAAAAAATGATACTTTTTCTGTTTTAGTACCACCAAATGGCCTTGTAATTTACTGTGGAACGATAGTTACTGAAGAAGGAAAGGAAAAGAAAGTCAATATAGATTTTGAACCTTTTAAACCTATTAATACCTCTTTATACTTATGCGACAATAAGGTGATAATCTTCTCTATACGATTTACGGACGATTTTACTAATTTTGCATTTTCTTTTTTTTCAAGTTTCATACAGAAGCATTGACTGCTCTTCTCGCCGATGATAATAAATTTGGGTTCATCGTCATGGATGGTAATGGCGCCCTTTTCGGCACCCTTCAGGGCAATACGAGAGAAGTCTTACACAAATTTACCGTCGATTTGCCCAAAAAACACGGTAAATTTTTTTCCCTGTTAAATATCAAGCATTTCACCGACCTTGACCAGTTTTAAAAAAGAACCTTGTGTCACTTTATATATAACTCAATACAGTAAATATCTATTTTAATTAAAATTCTTGTATTTCCATATTTTTATCTCCAAAAATGAGCGATTTCAAAAATTCTTTGAAGGGTTATTTCGCTTTTTTTATGTTAAAAAGGACTTATTACAAAATTCAAATTTATTGACTTTTAAAAAGAATATTTTATGTGAAAATTGAATGAATTATTTTCTTCTCAAGGTCCTTGTCGAGTATTTTCACTCGTTTTAATTTTTATCTTTTAAAGGTCGTGGTGGTCAATCTGCACTTCGTTTCGCTCGTTTGAGAATGGAAAAGAGACACAATTATGTGCGAAAAGTTGCTGAAGTTGCGGTCACGCTTTTCATTACGAATGACAAGCCGAATATCGCTGGTCTTATTCTTGCTGGTAGTGCGGACTTCAAAACTGAGCTTAGCCAGTCCGATATGTTTGACCCTGTAATTATTCAAAAGGAAAACAAAAACAGAAAATTAATGATTTTTTTAGCGGTTGCAAGCTAAAATTATTAAACTTGTGGACGTCTCGTACGGCGGTGAAAATGGTTTCAACCAAGCTATCGAACTCGCTGCAGAATCTCTTCAGAATGTCAAGTTCATCCAAGAGAAGAAACTGATCGGACGCTATTTCGATGAGATCAGCCAAGATACGGGGAAGTATTGCTTCGGTGTTGAGGATACGCTGAGGGCCCTCGAGCTTGGATCTGTCGAAACCTTGATCTGTTGGGAGAATTTAGACATTCAGAGATACGTTCTCAAGAACCACACAAATGCTGAAGAGAAAGTCCTTCATCTCACTCCTGAACAAGAAAAAGACAAAACGCATTTCACCGACAAAGAGGTAATTTCGACTCTTTTAACACCCAAATGAACCTTTTATATAAATAGAATATTGAATTTCGTTATGTAACGTTTTACGTCTCTTATTTTCATAATTTAGATGGAAATTTCCTTTTCATTTGAGGGATGATGGAATTTTCCTTTTTTGCAGGACCCCATTCTTTTTTTTCTCTCCTTCCTCTACCTGCCTATCCCCTCTCAGGTAGTTTGGCATATGTTTTGCTCAAGACCCAACCCAACCTATGAGGGACAATAAATGAGAATTTTCGGTTTCTTTCTTTGTATAATGTCACATCAATAATCAAGATTGTTGGAGGGGGCTCATTTTCCGCCTTTGTACTTCAAGAGTCCCCTTGCCTCACTCCCCTGGGGTCGGAGGATTCATAGCTAGATGATTTGTATAAAAATCTAGCTACAAAGGCCATTAGCTGGAATAAATAAAATACATATAAATCTAGCTTTTTAGTCCATTAGCTAGATTAAATGTATAAAAATGTAGCTACAAAGGCAATTAGCTAGATTAAATAAAATGGATAAAAATCTAGATAGTAAGTCCATTAGCTAGATAAAGTGTATAAACATCTAGCTACTAAGGCCATTAGCTAGATTAAATGGATAAAAAATTAGCTTTTTAGTCCATTAGATAGATAAATGTATAAAAATCAAGCTACAAAGGCCAATAGCTAGATGAAATGTATAAAAATGTAGCTACAAAGGCCATTTGCTAATTTAAATAAAATAGATAAAAATTTTGCTTTTTAGTCCATTATCTAAATAAAATGTATAAACATCTAGCTGCAAAGGCCATTAGCTAGATTAAGTGGATAAAAATTTAGCTTTTTAGTCCATCAGTTAGATAAATTGTATAAAAATCAAGCTATAGAGGCCATTAGCTAGATAAAATGTAAAGAAAATCTAGCTAAAAAGGCCATTAGCTAGATAAAATGTAAAAAAAATCTAGCTGAAAAGGCCATTAGATAAATTAATTGGATAACAATCTAGCTTCAAAGTCCATTAGCTAGATAAATTGTATAAAAATCTAGCTAAAAAGGCCATTAGCTAGATAAAATGTATAAAAATCTAGCTAAAAGGCCATTAGCTGGATAAAATGTATGAAAATCTAGCTAAAAAGACCATTAGCTAGATTAAATGGATGAAAATCTAGCTTTAAAGTTCATAAGCTAGATAAAATATACTTATACAAATCTAGCTACAACAGCCATTAGCTAGAGCCAGACAAAATGTATATAATCTAGCTAAAAAGGCCATTACCTAGATAAATTGGATAAAATATAGCTTCAATGGCCATTAGCTAGATAGTATAGATGAAAATCTAGCTTCGAAGTCCACTAGCTAGATAAAATGTATAAATATCTAGCTACATTCACTACCTAGATAAAATGTATAAAATCAAGCTAAAGGCTAAGCTATTTGAAATAGATAAAAATCTAGCTACAAAGGCCATTAGCTAGATAAAATGTAAAAAAATCTAGCTAAAAAGGCCATTAGCTAGATAAAATGTATAAAAATCTAGCTAAAAAGGCCATTAGCTAGATAAAATGTATAAAAATCTAGCTAAAAAGGCCATTAGCTAGATAAAATGTATAAAAATCTAGCTAAAAGGCCATTAGCTGGATAAAATGTATAAAAATCTAGCTAAAAAGACCATTAGCTAGATTAAATGGATGAAAATCTAGCTTTAAAGTTCATAAGCTAGATAAAATATACTTATACAAATCTAGCTACAACAGCCATTAGCTAGAGCCAGACAAAATGTATATAATCTAGCTAAAAAGGCCATTACCTAGATAAATTGGATAAAATATAGCTTCAATGGCCATTAGCTAGATAGTATAGATGAAAATCTAGCTTCGAAGTCCACTAGCTAGATAAAATGTATAAATATCTAGCTACAATTCCACTACCTAGATAAAATGTATAAAAATCAAGCTATAAAGGCTAATAGCTATTTGAAATAGATAAAAATCTAGCAACAAAGGCCATTAGCTAGATAAAATGTAAAGAAAATCCAGCTGAAAAGGCCATTTGATAAACTAATTGGATAACAATCTAGCTTCGAAGTCCATTAGCTAGATAAAATGTATAAAAATCTAGCTAAAAAGGCCATTAGCTAGATAAATGGCTTCAATGGCCATTAGCTAGATAAAATTTATAAAGATCTAGCTACAATTCCACTACCTAGATAAAATGTATCAAATTTTATCTACTAAGGCCATTAGTTAGATGGAATGGATAAAAATCTATCTTCGAAAGCTATTAGCTAGATAAAATGGCACATTCGGGGATATGAAAGGATTGTTTAGGGGCTTTACGTGTATCTTTCATTATTCATCCTTAAATTTGTTATTTTTAAAATTTTCAGAGCGGGGTCGAACTTGAACTAGTCGAAAGCCAGCCTCTCCTCGAATGG
This sequence comes from Orius laevigatus, assembly GCA_018703685.1. Classification (NCBI taxonomy): domain Eukaryota; kingdom Metazoa; phylum Arthropoda; class Insecta; order Hemiptera; family Anthocoridae; genus Orius; species Orius laevigatus. Next base: position 233,567 of record JAGWEN010000230.1, read on the forward strand.
CTCGCAAATAACTACAAAAGCTTCGGTGCGACCCTCGAAATCATCACAGACAAATCGCAAGAAGGATCGCAGTTCGTCAGAGGGTTCGGTGGAATCGGAGGTAAAAGAAACCAACTCAACCTTCATTTCTTGAAGAACCAGTTCATTCTCGAAATGATTCACCTGCATCAACCTAAAAATTATCAGATTTAACTGGTTCTCTCGTTTATCATTGTGGAAAGTGGGGGCATTACTAATCCTTAACCTTTTTTAACATTACTAACCAAAAGCCTGTAAAATTTAAACCGAAAACGGCCCAAAAGTTCATTCGTAGAGCAAATGTCGTGAATGTGATCATTCTTAATAATAACATGCTTTTGTATTGAAATCATAAGGACTTGGAAAGAATCTACAAAACAGATAAGATATTACAAAATAAAAAGAAAAATGTAAAACTAAAAACTAAATATCTAAAAAGTTTTTTTGCTGAAAAATAAAACGAAAAATCTGTATTTGTTTTTGCCGCCAAAATCAGGAATTCTTCGCTACAAAGTTGACTTCCAGTCTCTCCAAGCCGAGGAGCCTCTTGACGACCTCGACTTAGACGATTATTAAATAAACAAAAACAAAAAAAGCGAATTTTAATATTTTAAGAACAAAAAAACAAGGTAGAAATAGGTTCTAAATAAATGTTGTTTGCATGAGCATGATTTTGTGTTCAATACAGGGTAGATTTTTTTTTTCTTACAACCCACCCTGTTTTTTATGTTTAGTTCACTAGAACGTTTTTACTCAATTTTTATTGAAATGAATTTTAATTTTAATTTTCTTTCAGGTCTGCTTCGATACAAGGTTGATTTCCAAAGTATGCAATGCGACGAGATTGACAACGACATTTACGACCTCGATGATTATTAAGAAAAATGAAAAACTGTTCAGCCCAAAAATTTTTTAAAATTTCAAAGTAAAACTCATAAAAACCGATATTAAAACCGTCGTTAACGGTTGTTTTTGCGTCCATTGGATTTTAAACAATTAATCTGATATTCAATAGAATTTTCTTTTGGTTATAAACTACACGTGCTCAAGTATTATTTATGTAATTATCTAAAATATAAAAAATTAAAGAAAAAAACATTACACTTATATCATTCTTCGATATTCAAATCGTTGATCGTAGACTATTTTGACGTGTGACGAAAAATTTAAATAAAAATTGAAAAAAATGCAAGAAGAGTCGCCAAAGACTTATCTTGAATTTTTTTTTCTAAAAAACAAAAAAAAATTAGTCTTTAGTTAAATTATTCAAACATAATATGTTGTATCTTATCTTTTTTTAATTATTGTTATTAAGGCGGTAATTCGTCAAGTGTTGTATATGTGAATTTATGGTAATTTCTTTATTATTATTAATTAATATCTTATAGGCACAAGTTTTCGTTTTTTCTTTTTTGCCGTTTTTAAAAAATTGTTCGCAAAATACGGACTTATATTTTAAAATTAATAATTCATAGTATTTTTCTTTGCATGAAAAATATAAAGCTTAACTTTTTTTTGTCACTGCTGTAAAAAGGAAAATAATTTTTTCGTTTTTTAAAAAACATTTTTGTGAATTTAAGAAGCAATTTTGAGAAAGAGAGAATGAAAGGAAAGAGGAATAAAAGGTATCAAAATCTGATTTTTATTTATTTATTTTTTTATATCCCTTGGTTAAGGCAATCCATTTGATACTCATATATGGAACTTTCTCATAAAATTGATGGCTCTACATACCTTTCCACAAACCCTTGAAATGAGACTAGCCCCTACTTGATTGGACAATGTACTGCTGGACCAATCTTGATTCCGGAAAGCTAGTTAGACGCAGAATTTTATAAACCTTTTTGTACTTGACAGTCAAGTCCCTAGAACATATAGTTGTGGAGCTAGAGGTAAAAAAATCCATAACGTGTCGATTTGGGACCGTTTTTCAAAATGGCGGACGAATCACGAGGGGTGGGCATGACGAAAACTTGAATTTAGAACTACTTTATGGACTGAAACATGATAAAGCCCCTCGAGGGCCGGTGAGGGCCAATTTTTTTTCTTTAACTAAAATAGGAGCAAAAAAAAAAGCTGAAAGAGCGAAAAAGTCGAGGTACTGAAACATTTCACAGGGGCCTGGGCTATTCGAAAACGTTAACGAGGAGGTTTTTGAAGAAAATTGGGGTTTTAAAACTGTTGATTTTGAGGTTCTGACAAAATAAATTTCACTTTAAACTCTGATTTTGAGGTTTTTTGAAGAAAATTTGGTTCCTAAAACCATGATTTGGAGGTTTCTGACAAAAATTGTCTCTTTGAAGTTGATTTGAGGGTTTTTTTTTAAACGGAAATTTGGCTTTAGAAATATTGAGTTTGAGGTTTTTGACAAAATTTGGCTCTTAAACCTTTGATTTTGAAGGTTTTGGACGAAAATTAGGCTTTACAAATGTTGATTTTGAGGTTTTTGAAGAAAAATTGGCTCTTAAAATGTCAATTTTGAGGTTTTTGAAGAAAATGTGGCTCTTATAACCTTGATTTTGAGATTTTCGACGAAAAAAGGCTTTTAAAACTTTTATTTTGAGGTTTTTAAACGAAAATTGGGCTATTGAAACTTTGATTTTGAGGTTTTTACACTAAAATTAAGCTTTACAAATGTCAATTTTAAGGTGTTTTACGAAAAAAGGCTCTTAGAACTTTGATTTTGAGGGTTTTTTAAAGAAAAATTGGCTCTTAAAATGTCGATTTTAAGGTTTTTGATGAAAAATAGCATTAAAATATGTTCAGAAAGAGAAAGAGAAGAAAAACTAAATTTTTGGGAGATATTTGGGGGTAAAAAAGGCCGATCTAGGGGATGCGCCCGGTGGGCCGAAAAGAGCCGATCTGCCCCTGGGGTTAGTGGATTTTATCGTTCTTTTAGGATCCACCACTAAAAATTGAAGTTTTTTGATCGCCTGTAAATACGTTGCTATTGGACCGATTTTGGCAAACTTTTTTTTTTAATCGACGCAGAATTTCTCTCAAAATATGTCCCGTTTTCGAGTAATATGGAGAAAACTGAAAAAACTCGAGGTTTTTTGGCAGCCATAAGTCGTACACGTGGGTCAACTTATTTCGCTCAGCGTGCATAGAGCCTTCAAAAAGGTGAAAAGTCCACTAATTGAAATAGCGTTTATGTCTTTTGTGAGCTTTTCGATTTATAATCAAGATTCAAGCTTTCTGGACTAAATCCTCCTCCCGTATTATTTGGGGATTCGGAAATTTCGTTCGCATTTTTGAATGAATGGATAGGTACGTCATCTTCTGTGTGAATAGGTCCTCATAATTAACGAGGAGTAGTCCACTAGCAATAGTTTCAGCCTTGGGTCGAATCCGAGCCAAATCAAAGTTGAATTTTTTCTCTAAGCGATCCAACGAAGCGTAACGCGCAAGCGCTAACATGTCGGGAGTGGGACGCAGTTCTTTGTATTTTAATCTCCCAAATATTTTCCCCCCAGTCGAATATGGAAGCTAGAACGAAGAACGTACGTTAATTTGCTTTGTTATGTCTGGAAGGTAGCAGCATGGGGACCACACTCAAGTAAGCCGAATATACTAATTAATGAATCCTTTTAATCGTATTCAATAACATCTCACTTAACATCTCACATCAAACACCAGCATCATATGCCAAGATTCGTGAAAACAAAAGATATCTGATGGTATAAAGGTCCAAGGATGCTGGATATTCGCATAATTTTAAGCTAGAAAGGACCGGTTATTGGCTTAATCCTTGATTTGTGGCCTACCGAGAAATGTTAGCACCCACTCATTTGATGATACCCATTCCATTCTTTATTCTCTTCTTCTAAAGTTGAAAATCGGTCCAGAGGTTCTGGAGACATCAGCAATGACAGTCCAAATATTGAAGAAGCTGTTTCTTCTGTTCAAATTTTATGATCTCCAATATTACATGCTTGGCGGAGCGGAACGCTACCGCGTTACATTTGAAATTTTTATAAGTTCATGAGATACAAACTTAAAGAATTGGTCCATGTCCCCTACCTTGGTGTACCACATTCTTTGAAATAGCATTGACTTTTGGAAATTTTTAAAAAATTAACTTTTTATTAATTTTAAAAGTCAATTATTTCGATTCTATTGTTTTAATGTAGGTGAATGAAGGAACAATAACAGAATAAATCGGAAATTTATTGTTTTACTCTCATTATAGATGGAAGTATGCACTAGATAGGGGATGATCGAAGGACGTATTATGGCTGGATAATTAAAAACAATTCAACTACATATAGATTTTTGCATTTTGCTTGAAATAAGGCAAAACATTTAATTAGGTATTTCAATTTAAATGAATTTTTTTGTATAATATTTGCCTCCAACTCGCATCGTAGGGGAACTAGAGCTAAAAAACAGATTTTTGAACGTTTTTCGTTTTCTGCTACATCTTTGGTTCTAATGCAGATTTTCACACTCAAAAAAGGTTTTGCAGCTTTTACATGTAAGAATATGTGGAAATTTTTAAAATCTGGGAGCGATTTGAAAATTTTAAACAAAATATGTGAAAAATAATTTTTAAATGGTAGAAAATGGTCATTTTTTGAACTTTTCAAGGATATTTTCGCTCATGGAAATTTTTTTATCTCAAAACTAACTTCAGATTCGTGTTCCTCACACCAAAAAACATAGGAAAATCATAGTTTCGTCTGAAATTCCCGACATAAAAATTCCTCAATTATTTGCCTTGGGTGCAGTAAACTAGGTGGTAATCGCGCAAAAACGACTTCAGAATCGTGTTTCTCACCCTTAAAAACCTTGAAAACCATATTTTTGGCGAAATAAAAAATTTTCGCGGGAAAGATGCATTGGCCACGGCGACAACCTTTTTGGATAGAAATTTTGGGATGTCATACCTAAATCCATATTTTATTATTGTTATTATTTATTATTTGTTTGTTTACTGCGTGAGCTCTTCACACTTGACGATATTACTGATATGCCATTAAATCCAAACGTAAGTTTTCTTTCTTAAAAGGTCAAGAGCAACTCAATAGGTTCTGCTAAAAGTAATAAAATCGCAACCTAAGAATGTTGCGAAAACTAGCTTAGAAGGGGAAAAAAAATCAGAAGAAACTAGCAGAAAAACGAGTAATTATTAGTTTTTTGTTAAGCTGGTTTTTAATGATCAAAATTTGTGCGGGTAAACGACCGAAAACTTATTTTTGAGGTTTTACTTCAGAGCTCATCCCACCGCCATTGATTTCATCACAACGTCTATATTTATACTTTAAATTAAATAATAAGATTTCTATTGATTAGTATTTAAAAAAAATTCGTAGCATTTTCCTTTTTTAAATGTTTAATATTTTTTTGATGAATTTTAATGATTGGTGATGAAATGGTTTTTAATGAGTTTAAAGCGAGTTTTAGTTGTTTCATTAATTAATTTTTCAATAATGAATGTGTGTAATCAATGAGAAAATTGGAAAAGGCTTCTTGAATATTTGACTTTTTACGTTTCAAGGTAAGTAGATGCGCACCAGAAATCATTGACCCATGTTATGAAACTTGGATGAAAATTGACGATTGTTTGAGGATTCCCTCGATTAGAATGGGACAAGCGGAACTGGTATTTCACTCTAGGATTTAAAAGCATTAAATCGTGATTAGAGAACGAACTGTTTCCAAGGGAAAACAAAAGTAAAACGTGACGGAAAACATCATTTTGTGAATCGTTTATCTGTTCAGATACTCTTTAAATAAATTGCTCATAATTTTTAACGAGGGATTAAGAGAAGGGGTCCAATAGACCCTGTAAAGTCAAAATAAGCCAATTTTGCAAGAAATGGACGTCATTAAATTCATTAATCCAGAAATTGACTTCAAAAATTGTTTTTCGTACATCCTAAAAAAACGATAGAAACCACATTTTTGGGGAAAAAAAAAGTTTTTGGCTGAGAAAGCGACCCTGAGTAACCCTAGGGACTTTTTATAAAACTGAAGAATTTTACAGTATTTTTAGCAGTGGGCAAAAAAAAATTGAGAATGTTTTTGTTGGGTTGGTCAACTTCGAGTCGATTTTTGAGGGTGAAGGAGTGGTCTGAGAATTTTTTCAATAAAACAACTTCGATAGCCCTTTAAAATTGCTTTCTAACGGTGTATTGAACAAGTAAATCGGTTAAGAATTAAAGAAGATATGGACGTTTAAAGTTAACTGACATAAAAATCGTGTGTCGTTTCCTTTAGAAACGGAATCAATCCACCATTTTAAAATTCTGAAAAAATTAAGGGTGTTTATAACATAAAAAATACACGTTTTCTGTTGATATATGTAGTACCGTTCTACCGGTCCGATCTTCACCAAATTTTCACCATAAACAGGGTAGGAAAGTGGTTGGGGCTAGGAACGCGGCAGTGTTTCGCCTAGCAATGGGAGGTCGGTAGAGAACCCAATTTTTGAGAAAGTTCCCGTTTTGGGAGTTCCACTTCCATAACAACTAGACCAGACATCAGCTCTAAAAAACGCTATCACTGAATTTTTGCCCCTAAATTAGAGTAGTTATTTTTATATTTTTAAATAGTTTAATTATTTTAAGAAATCTGTGAGTTTTAAAATACATATTTGAATAACTTGGTATTTATAAATTACAGACTTTGTTAAAATGTCCTTGTTTAAACAAAAGGCACGTTTTAGGATAGGAAGTCTGCGTGTCTATTGCGTAACATCTAGAAAGCGCTATACTTTACATTGTATAATGTATCAAAATCAAAAAAGTTTACTTTTTTCTTAAACATTTTTATCTTACATTCTTTTATTTTTTCACTTAGAGTTTATGACTAATTCTATTGTTTTCTCTATCTGCTGTACCTATCTAATCAGTTATAGTTTTCCGACCCTCTGCTTCGAAATATATGATGGCTAGACGTGAAGTTAAAAATTGATGGTGCCTTTTGCATTTTTGTGAGAAAATAAGCTTTAAAAAAATCCCTGTAAAGGATAGATATTAAAAATAAAACAATATATTCATGAAAAAGTTCTAAATACACCAGTGGCTTAGTCCTACCAAGTACCTTGAATTTCACTTAAAAATTTGATATGCTTAATGACGTCAATGTCTTTTCCGTGCTTTCCTTGAAAACTCCTCTAAATATTAAAACTATTTTATAAAATGTCGAAAAAGAAAGAAAAGGAAGATTAAACAAAAACCTGTACATGGTGAAAATTTGCGAAAATGCTCTAAAATTTTTAATTTGTTCGGTCATCAACAGGGAGCTGAGAAATGCACTTTTTTGGTTGAGGTTCTTTGAATACAGAGGTGAAAAGATTCGTATTTTGTTTCTTTCTAAAAAATTCTGAAGATTTTAAAAATTTTATAAAAACCTTTTTTTTCTCAAATCGATAAATAATTGCGCAACTTTTCTGGGTTTAAATAGCTTTGTTTAAACCAATAAGTGAGCTCATTCAAACGATAAAAGTGTTATTTTATTGACATAAAAATTAAGAATCCCAAAAACTGAAAAGTAGCCCGACGAGTCGAGGGCAAGGGCAGAATAATCTTAACGGACTAATAATCTAGATTTTTTTTTCTTCTTCGTTTTCAACTTTTTTTGCCTTTTTATTAAGTAATCCTACTATAACGAGTTTAAAAGAGCAAGGCTTATATTTTTAAGATTAATTCTCAAGGTTTGAGGCAGGTGCTCGATCAAAATGATCGTAAAACGTCCTTCAAAGAAGGAAGTTATTGGTTTCGCTTCAGTACTCTAAAATGAGACGATTTTGATAATTTAAGACTAAATTAGACTAAGGAGACCTAAGTTAAACCTTCTTTTTGAAATTTGGTTTAATCTTCTTTTGATCCTTCAAATGGAAAATCTAGGCTGAAGAATAAATGAATAATCTTGTGTGCTTTTTGGGTATCAGTGTCCGTTCACAGTTATCAAACTTTATCCCTGATCTTCATTTGAATAAAATAAAAATTTCATTTTTAATGAAAAATTTCTTCATTCTATTACCCTCGAACCCACGATTTTGGGTAGGGTCAAGGAGAACGGTCAACTTAGATCATCGATATCTGCCAAACGGCTAGTTCAAATCGGATAATTATTTAAGGGATTTTAAGAAAATTTTATGTGCTTTTATTTTGTACTAAGTGGTCAAGTCGCTGAAATGCATATTTTTGGAGATATAAGCAAAAAACTGCAAAAAGTTTCAAGCTTTTGCTATGAAGTACTAGGTTCCAATGCCCTTTTTTATCCTAATATGCCTGGGCTATTATGCTTGTAAAAACGACATTTTTTGATTCCTGGATAATGAGCCACTATGAAGCATTTTCGATGATTAATAGCTCCTGTTTTTTCTCAGCAGCCTAAAAAAACTGCTTAGAAAAACAAATGGAATGATTATAATTCCATAAGCAAAAAGAGACGATAATCGACTACTTTGAATTACGTACTTAAGTGACTAATAACCTTAATAGATAGGCTCATACTTACTTTTTTTATTATTTAGATTTGACTATTTATTCAGTTCGGAGTTATTTGACGTATGCTCAGCCTAATAAGATAAAACTTATTTGGTGTAATTGATATGCTAAATAGTTCCATCTGCCAATTGTTCTGTGGAGATAAAATTTTATTTTTATGAAAGCGCGGAGAAAGAATAGATTTTATGAACTTCCTCAAAAATGGAGTAAGTAGAAAAAAATAGGTTCTAATTTCAGTTTTCCCATTTTCTGAGTGAGAATGGAGTTGTGGAATTTTTCTTCTTCTATACGCTGGGACGGTAATTAGCTAATCGTCTATTGATGATACCTAAATGCGGTCTGAGCATCAACTTCCCTTAAAAATGATAAAAATTGAAACTTTTCCCAAGTATAACCTATCAAAAATGTCAACCATTGGACAGGAAGATGTTGTGCATGAAATTTTTTCCAATTTGAGGCCATTTCGGAAAAAATCCATTTGTTATGTTATTGCGAAGAATTCCAAAAATGAAACTTTTTTTTGAACTTTCTTTAAATATCTAAGGTTTTAAGATTTTGCGAAATAAAAAAGGGCGTCCTTGAACACACGTGTGAACGGCTTGAGTGGACTGGGGTTCATTTTTTCTTTCTTTTTATATTCCATTTACCTATAATAGATTTTTTCCCCTTTTAACATATTTTACATACAAGGAAATAAATGCAATCGTGATAAGAGGAATATCTAAAGCGAAAAAGCATTTTAAATTCGCTCACTTTTTTTGTTCTCAAGCTTTTTTCCGCTATGAGATGGAAGAGCCAACAATGGATTTTCTTGACCGAAAGATGGTCGCTCAATCCAATCCTGAAACATCATGGAAAGGTATGTACGAAATGGAAAAATCTTTTAAGAGAACCTGTCCCTATCTCAGTGGACCTTTTGTTCTTCTGAATTGGCCTTGATTGCAAAAGTTGGGAGTTATAATGAACAACTATGTAGATTTTGTTCCTTTACGACAAAAAGGCCCTTTTTAGCTTGATCTTTGATGATCCTTTTTGGACACTAGGGGCCCTTTTAAAAAGATTTTGTTCCTTTACGACAAATAAGGTTTGGGGTGACTGAGCCTGAGCAAATATCAAGGCCTCTAGGTCATTCCTGCTTTGCGTCTTGGAGAATAAACCCTCGGTAAGCCACTTAAAGTATTAGTAAATTTTGATTTGGAATATCATTTACACTTTTGATCCACCCTTGGGAAACCAACCAGCATTTATTATAAAGTAATTAATAAAATAAATTCATTTATTTTACCTCTCGCAGCCCGTCTTTTCATTACCCCCCAATCAATCAGTAATCCTGGTGGATAAGTAATTTTCAACCACCACCAGGTTACAAAGGCCCCTTTTAGCTTGATATTTGTTCTTTTTTGGACATGAGGGGGTCATTATAACTACATACTTTTTTTTTAATTCTTTATTTATGTTATGTACAATAATGCGGCCAGGTTGTAGTACTTGGTTCCCAACAGTTTACCCCTTTTTGGCATGATTTTTTATCATTTATGAACTCTAGGGGTCACTAAGGGGTCAATTTAACCTAAAGAAAATTATTTTATTTTTGCAACAAATAGGGCCTTTTTGACTTGGCTTTTGATCTGTTTTGGACTCTTTTCAGCTTTGATTTCGATCCTTTTTGGAGACTAGGAGGCCTTTTAACTAGAAGCTATTTCTTTTGCGACAAATTAGGACCCTTTTTTAGCTTGATGATTTTTGAATATTTTTGGACACTAGTGGCTCTTTTGACTAGTTGTTGTTTCTTTACCACTAAAAAGGCTCTTTTTTGCTTGATTTTTTTTTATCCTTTTTGGACACTGGGAGCCCTTTTAAATAGATTTTGTTCCTTTACGACAAATAAGGCACCTTTTAGCTTGGTTTTTGCTCTTTTTTGGGTCATTATAACTACACTTGGTTTCCAACAGTTTACCCCTTTTTACGATGATTTTTATAATGTATGACCTCTAGGGGTCACTAAGGGACTAAGGGGTCAATTTAACCTAAAGAAAAATTATTCTTTACGACTAAAAAGGCTCTTTTTTGCTTGATTTTTTATCCTTTTTGGATTGGAGCCCTTTTAAATAAGATTTTGTTCCTTTACGACAAATAAGGTCCTTTTTAGCTTGGTTTTTGGTCTTTTGGACACGAGGGGTCATTATAACTAGATTTTGTTTCCTTACGAAAAAGACCCTTTTTAGCTTGATTTTTGATTCTTTTTGGACTAGGGGTCACTAGAAAATTAAGGATTCAATTAAGCCTAAAGAATATTATTTTTTACAACAAACAGGGCCCTTTTTGGCTTGGTTTGTGATCTGTTTTGGACTCTAGGTGTCCTTTTAACTAATTTTCGTTCCTTTACGACGAAAAGGGTCCTTTTTAGCTTAGATTTTGATCCTTTTTGGACACCATGAGCCCTTTTAACAGTATACTACTTCTTTTGCGACCAATTACAGCCCTTTTTTAGCTTGATTTTTGGATATTTTTGGACACTAATGGCTCTTTTGACTAGATTTTATTCCTTTGCTACAAATAGGGCCCTTTTAAGCTTGGTTTTTGGTCTTTTTTTTGACCCGAGACGCTTTTTATTTTATGACTTTCTCAAGAACCTCTGGGCCGATTTTAACCTTAATGTGTGCATATCTCTTGGCACGTTTTTAGAGCGGAATTTGGCTAGACAATGAACAAAAAAACATCCAAAAAGAATAAGGAAGAATAGGGTATTATCAGCTAGCAGCGTGAAAAAATTTGAACCAGATCCATGCAATTAAATGCCCATATGGATTAAAAAGCATCATCCATCAAAGGTGGCTTTATTCTTGTTTGGCTCTGGTTTCTTTGCAGAAATACCTAGAACCGGTCCTATCTGGTTTAAACTTTTCAAATCCCTACTTCGAAAACTTAGATTTTGTACGCTCACTTTACATATGATTAACTTTTCTTTGTTACATTTAAACATGCCAAGATGTAGATATTTTAGAATAGTGACTAAATACATTTCGAAATTACGTTGCAGCTTGACTCTTACAACAGAACTCGGAAATGTAGCGTCCCTCCAGTCGGAGATCGCCGAAGAGCGACTCACCAGCAAGTACCTTCAGATATCATTCAGGTAACAACATATGTTTCTAAGTTAAAATTTTATATAAAAGGCGTTTCTTAACAGCATCATGAGTAGGTAAGGTAAATCATATGTGTTAATCGAGGTTCAAAAAACCCAGTGTCAACATCAAAATCTTTGCCAAGATTCTAGCGAATTCTATTCTTTCATACAGTTCAACGCCAAAACATCTTTTTTAACTATAGAGGAAATGCCGCAACAGTAATTTATTTAGGGATGGTTAAGAGACAATTTGCGAATGCTCAATTGTCATAGATTGCTTTGAATTGGCTCTAGGGTGGGGAGACAATGATCTTCTCAGAACGACCTTTTTATTCGAAAGGGCAATACTCGATTTTGAATAGGTTTTACATTTTTTTTCCTTTTAAATAAGATTATCAGGCTCAGATAATTCTTTCGTAATTCGTTATATTTGTTTCAGTAAGGTGCAGGTTGTATCAAGTTATCTTGGTTTGGTGATTCCAGTCCTTCTTTCTTTCTATTATTCATGGACAAACAAACAGCGACACCTGTTCAATCAGATCCGAAAGCAATTCTCGACTGTCGATCTTGAAGTTATTCTTAAAGCTGTAAATGTTGGTAAGTTTTGAAGAAAAAAATTAATCTTTGAGGTCAAAGACCCACAAGGGAGTGTCTTTTATCTATTAGACGTTTTACCAGACATTATTTTTTTTTAATATTGCATAAATATTGCTTTATAGCCATTGTATTCAATTAATTTGACCTGAATTTTATAGGAGGTGTTCTTCAAGTGACGGTGAGTAACAGGCTGGTCCGGACTCTTTTACGTCAAGACAGAGAATTGAAAGAATTGAAAGAATGCCCTGAGAAAAGTGTTCAGTGCGAGGTTCTTCACGATCCTGGTGAAGATGTGAGGAATGCGGACATCATATTTATACATGGGATAAAAGGTGCTTTGGATAAGACATGGACGCAAGGGATATGGAGGCTTGCGGAGCTTCAGGTTTTGAACTTGAAGAAGGATACGACTTGGGAAGTGAAGACGGTGGAAGTCGGGGAAGAGCGATCTGTTTGCTGGCCGAAAGATTGGCTTCCGAAAGACTGCCCTACAGCCCGGGTGATAGCTTTGAACTACACGACCGACCCGTATCTTTGGAGGCCGTTTTTCTTCGCCAAGCACAACAGGACGAATATGGAAGAAAGGTCGTGGGAGATGATACACAACCTCACTGAACTTGGAGTCGGGAAACATTCCATTATATGGGTCGGACATTCCAAAGGTGGCTTATATGTGAAGCAGATGCTAGTCAACGGTAAGAAAAGTTGCTTTTATAGTATGCCCCCTATAATGGTTTTCCAAAGTTCAAAGTTTGACCACATCTAAACCATTAGAAATATTGAAATTTACTTCTAAATATTCGTCCTTTTTAATTCAAATACCTTTAAAATGATTATAGTTTTGACTTTCTGGAACTTAACGTTAACCTCTAAAATCCATAAATGTTCTACAAATTCAAGGTAGGGTGGAAAAAGGTTAAGATACGGGAAAAATGAAAAAAGACAATTTTGTTGAAAATTTTGTCTGCTTTAATTTTGAACTAAGTGGTCTTGTCGCTAAGATGCATAGTTTTCAAGATATAGGTGAAAAACTGAAGATTTAGTCCTCCCTCATTGAGCTGAGGGTTTAGACCTGTAAAATCCATAATTGAGGGTAAAATGAGATCTCCACTTTTTATCAAACCTCATGACCACAATTTTCACCCTCTTCACTAAATACAGGGTAGGGTGGGAGGACGTTATTTACGCAAAAAATGAATAAAAACAATTTTGTCGCAAATTTTGTCAGCTTTAATTTTGAAGTAAGTGGTCATGTCGCTAAGACGCATAGTTTTCAAGATATAGGTGAAAAACTGAAGATTTTGGCCTCCCTCATTGAGCTGAGGGTTTAGACCTGTAAAATCTATAATTGAGGGTAAAATGAGATCTCCACTTTTTATCAAACCTCATGGCCACAATTTTCACCTTCTTCACTAAATACAGGGTAGGGTGGGAGGACGTTATTTACGCAAAAAATGAATAAAAACAATTTTGTCGCAAATTTTGTCAGCTTTAATTTTGAACTAAGTGGTCATGTCGCTAAGACGCATAGTTTTCAAGATATAGGTGAAAAACTGAAGATTTTGACCTTTAACTCCCTCATTGAGCTGAAGGCTTAGAGGACTTACCTTTTACCTGTAAAATCCATATTTGAGGGTAAAATAAGATCTCCACTTTTTATCAAACCTCATGACCACAATTTTCACCCTCTTCACTAAATGCAGGGTAGGGTGGGAGGAGGTTGACATACGCAAAAATTGAATAAATACAATTTTGTCGCAAATTTTGTCAGCTTTAATTTTGAACTAAGTGGTCATGTCGCTAAGACGCTTGGTTTTCGAGATATAGATGAAAAACTGAAGATTTTGACCTTTAAATCCCTCATTGAGCTGAGGGTTTAGGGTGGGGACTTGTGGCTAACCAGCCCTGGAGGTGCATACTATAATGCAAGACTGACCAGGGGTTGAATACTATATATTCGTTTATCTTTTTAGCTTGTGAAACACCGGATGAAAAAGTGATTCCACTAGCTCAGAACACAAAAGCGATCATGTTCTACAGTGTCCCCCATCGAGGTTCAATCCTTGCAAATTTAAATTTACCTCTTTTCAGACAGTCTATCGAATTAATCGAAGTTCAAAGAAGTAAGTAAAAAAAATTTTTTCTTCTTCTAACTAAACTTTTTATTTTTCCAGACTGCAAAGACGTGTTGAAACTTCACAGAAAATTTTTGGATCTGCTCGACTCAAAAAAGCTCGAGCTGGAAATCGAAAGTTTCATAGAAACTCGCCTCACTTTAATGGGCATCGTTTACGTCAGAATAGTCGAAAGAGATTCTGCAGGTAATTAAATCATAAATACATAAATTTTAAACTTTCTTTATTTCAAGATGCTGAAATTGGAGAATTATATGGCGTACCTTTAGACCATCGAAACATTTGTAAGCCTAAAAACAGGTAAAACTCAACCCATTTAAAACCATTTAAAAATCTTTTACAGAGAGTGCTTCTTGTACAAGGAATTGGTCAAAATGGTTCAATCGAAATGCGGGCAATAAGAATGTGATATTTTATAACGAGAAAAAAAGAATCTTCCAAAAGTAGTATCCATTAAAGACCTACCAACAATCCTATTTTTGTTAGCCATTCATAAGTATTAGAATAGTTTTTAACAAAGTGATATTTTTTATATTTTTGTGTGTCTACCTTGGAGTACAATATCAAAAAAAATGTTCCGATAGTAAATTTGTGCCAAAAGAAAGCATTTAAACGTTTAGACGTCATCGCAGTTTTTAAAACAGCACTTATTTTCAATGCAGATCCTTTTGATTGTACTCGCTATTTTCTGGTATAGAAACGATAACCTGTTTAGAAATTGTATTTTTTATATGCTTTAAGTTTGTTATTTACCTGCTGTTCGGTTTGCAAATATCCAAGTGGCTCAACGGCAATTTATAAATGACACCAGTACCAGAATCTATAATTTGTTTATTAGTTTGTTTTGTTTTTAAAACGTTAGTTTATAAAAATGTTGTATGTTTTTAATTTTAATAAAAAGTTATAAAACCTTTTTTCATGTCCGTGAGGCATTCAATATCCGATATGGCTAATTTTGTTGCTTTCATCTCGTTGAAACTTTTCACGCTCCACGAATATTTGTTGACTAAAATTTTGAAGTTTTCATGCAGCTCCAGCAAACCGGGAGAATCTTTTTTTTTATGATTTTTTAAATTTTTTAATTAGTTTTACTTAATTTGAGTTCTTCGACTTCTTTTGATGGTTTGAAGAAAAAGGCGTAGAATGCGTTATTTGGTTGGACTAGAGGGCTTCCAAAATGTGGGGTGCTGAAAAAATAAATGGCTCGTGTGTTGCGTAAAAGTTTTGAATGTTTTGGGTTTTTTGGATCTTTTGATGCTAAAAAAGATATTAAATTTTATGTTTTTATTGATTAAACCTTCAATTAAAATGTGCTTTAAAACAAGACCACCCATTGAATGCGTGATCCAGACGATTGGCTTATCTCCGACTCCGCATGCGGCCAAATCTTCTAAAAGATTTTTAGCTTTTGAACGAAGCCTGAAAAAAAATTTTTTTTAAACTTTAATTTTTTCATACCCCCGGTTTCTTTTAGTACACCAAGCAAACCAATCGGAAATGGTTGAATAATAATTGACGCCTATCATTCGGATTCCGGCGCATGTCTGCGGTAGCCAATCTTTTGGCCAGCATTGAGAATCACTGTCGACATATGAGAGATCTGAACTTTTCAATGTGAAAGTGTCGTCGTCATTCCCGCTAACACAGAGCGGCAAATCGGACATGACGATTTCAAAATCTTTCAAAATTGGATCCTGTTTTTCTTTTTTTCTTTCCCTTCTTTGTCTTTTGTATAATGGCCCTGGGGTCTGCGAACCTCCCGAAATTAGCTGCCAAGGGTCCAATTCGCTATGGAAAAGTCAATTTTTTTTATCTTTGTCGACAAACCTGCTTTGTGGCCCTTTGCACCATGTGGTGTGCGGACTTCCCATTAAGCCGTGAATGAGAACGACCTCAACTGTTCGGTTTTTACGGTTGAACTTATTTGGATATAAAAGATAAGTTGAATTTTTAAAGCCATGCCCGACTTCCGAATCTTTTTCAAGATTTGCCAAAGCAGAAGCTGCAGGCGCAGACAATCGCTGGTCGTGCTCTTTGACCCACTCAGCCAAAAGGCGTATCCAACCTAAAAGATCAAATTTTTCTTCTTTTTATACAACCTACCAGTGAAAAACAAATCTTTTAAATTTTTCGCATGATTGGTCACCTCGAGAATTATTTGAACCATTAAAAATTTAACTTCGTTGCTATCGTTCAGCTGGTGTATGTCGTAAAGAAGTTGAAGGCCTCCAGCTTGAACTAAATCTGAACAAATTTAGAGTTTTTTCTTATTTCTGCTTTACCGTTGACGACATCTCCTGTGAGGCAATGATGAAGAATTATTTCAAGCGCTCCTGTCATGACTTTTGAGCCGACTATGGTAGGCAGGCGTGGATATTCAGAACAGGGTTCCATTTGAACTGAAGGCCTGAAAATTGGTAAGAAGATATGAACTAGAAAACACATTTTACCTCACATTTCGCTCAGGAAAAGCCTTTTCTATAAAATAATCTATGCAAGAATGCTCGCTCGATTTACCAAGCTCAATTAGCAAGTCGAATATTCTATCTTTGACTCCCTGTGATTAAATTATTGAAAATAAATTAAATGGTTTACATCGACTGATTTTGAAGGATCGTTTTGTGGATAATGAGGTTTGAGGAAAAACCTTTTGTCTGCGCCTTTGAGCCTTGCCAGAGTCACTGCTGTTCTGGGTTCGCAAATGAGAGATATTTGGTGGCAAAAATGGTCTAAAATGGTTATTAACTTTTTTCAGATGTAAGGCTACCTGTGAGATCGTAATTTTTGATTATCTCTTCCAATGGCCTAACCCTTTCGCAGAGGCATTTCCCTTCTTGTGACATTTCAAGAAGCCTACGTGCGATGTCCATTTTTTTCTTCTCCCACCAAAACCAAGGAGACCAACGATTGGCCAAGTACCGGCGATTTTTCCTTCTTGTCTTATGGGGATAACCTAAAAATGCGTGAAAAATCCTGTCATGCTGAAACCTTTACTTTCGTCTTTTTTGATTATTTCTTGATTCAGAAGGATGTATTCAGGATTTCGTTTTTTAGACGATTCCCCAGATTCGAAATTTATTCTTGTCCTTATTATCGTATTCGCTATCAATGCCGCCGTTCCAAACCTATAAACTCCAGAAGGTTACATTCTAACCTAAAACAGCAAACTAACCCAGTCACTACAAATGCTGAAATAACATAAGATTTCGCTTTCATGATTGTTTATATTAAGCAAAACGTGTCAAATATGCACCAGATGCTTCTTTAATAATTAAAACATTATAAAATTCATTGCAAATTTTCAATTACGTTTATAAAATAGCAATTAAGTCCAGGTGTTTCGCAGGTATCGTAAAAATAAATTGAATAGAGCGTCATTATGCCAAAGAGTGTTGCCCTATTATTAAACCAGTAGACCAGCCTATAATGGAAAAGGTTGCCAAAAGTTTGTTGGCCTGCTGTAACGACATAGGGAAAAATACAATATTCATCGCCTTTTTTGTGCTTAATTAATTTTAGGTAAAAAACAAGGCCAATAATAGATGAAAGGATAGGTGGAATTTTAAGTGTGGAGTCTAAATTTAGTCGAGGGGAAAAAAGGAATGGCGTCTGTTTATACGATCAGACGAAATACACTTGTTGGAAGATTTGCAAATAAATCTAATTTGGGCCAATAACGAGTTTTGAACTCATTTCAATAACCAATCTCCTTGTAGTAATAGTGCACGTCATGCCATGTCTCTGGTGGACATGGCCAAGGATGAAGATTGCAAAATCCATTTTGGGCTTTAATTACCCCTCATTGTGAAAAATATTAGCATTTCATATGGGGATAATATTTTGGGAATTCGTGATCCCCAGAACGCTCTGATCACGAATATATGTATCCAAGAATCAGCTAATAAAAAATTATTTTGAGACTCTTTTTTGACCGCTGAAAACTTGTTGCAGTGGAAAATTTGAATATGTACGTCAGGTAGAGAGAGTAGGCTCGAGTGCCATGGACAGAGGGAACGCATGGGAACCCCCTTAGGACACCGAAATAGAGCGAAAGCCGGGGATGTGTCACGGGGAACTGACGTCACATTTAGAAGAGGAAGCCAAAATATGGATCCAGTACAGTAGAGTAACCCAAACGGCACCCTTCTCACTCTCGATATTCAAATAAAACCAAGTCCGTCGGAACGAGCCAAAAATAACAAGCATAAGCCACTTATCAAGTACCGTCCGCGAAATCTTTCAACCTCGTCGGTTTTTTTAATTATAGAAAAGTTTATTTTTGAGTTTGCAAGTGCGAAGTGGGAGTTTGGATAGTTCCAGCGAAGATGAGTCCGCCTCCGGGTCCCGTCTGAGGATGTTCAACTTCTTCAGGAGGAAAAAAGATGAGGAGGGGAAAGGGAAGAAGACAAAGGAGCCTGAAAGGCCACCGAGGAAAACTGAATTGAAAAAAATGGGCAACAACCATTCAAAACTTGACGATGACGAAGAATCACAAGAGCAACCAAAGAACCATTCGAACTTCAAGCAGGAAAATCAAACAGGATCAGACAAAAAAGAAACCTCGAAGCCCACTGAGGATGAGCCAAAATTGAAGAACCAGGAAAATCGACCAGTAACAGACAAAATAATAGAAACGGAAGATCCTGATGAGCCTAAGAACCAAAATTCGCAAGAAAATCGACCTGGAGACAAAATAAAAGGAACTTTCCAAAAGCCCACGGAAGATGATAGCCCTATAAAGGAAACCGAGATTTCAAACGAAAAAACAAGTTCTAATGAATTAAAATTGACAATTGAGGACGAAAGAATAGATGGGAGTAATGGAGCATTGAGTTTCGATGAAGTGATGATTGATGCTGATGAAGATGAAATAGAAGAAAAGGCGGAAAAAATGCCTCAAGTGTCTAAGAACGACTCGCGTGCGAAATTTTTTGACGATCTTTTAGGAGGGGACATGAAAGTCGAAGCGGCCGCGTCCGTTGCCAAGGCGGCCCCAGTCGAGAGAGAGTCACCGAGCGATGAGGAGATGATTAGCCTCAGGTCAATCGGTCTTATCGAGTCTTTCCCTTCGATCCGCGAAGAAGAAGATGAAGTGTCTTCGGTCAAGAAGAAAAAACGCGTCCACTGGGCCGACTCCGAAGAAGGGAAATGCCTCGAAAGCTTCAACGAGTTCATGACTCCCTCTTCCTCTTCTGAAGACGAAGAAGAAGAAGAAATCGAACTAAAAGAAGAACAAGTCGATGACGACAGCCTCGAAGAAGAATCCGAAGAAGACGAAGAATCCGAAGAAGATGACGACAACATTCCGGACGATTGGCGCGAACAAAACGAAGCTAAAACCCCAGAAAGCCAAGAAACTCAAGAAACCGAATCAGAAGAAGAATCCGAAGAAGAGTCCGAAGAAGAGAGTGATAACGAAGAAGACCAAAATGAGTGCACTAAAGTGGCTCCTTTGGAAAATTCAAATTCGGATAACATAAAATCGTAAGTTTAATTTTATTCTTTTTTTTTAAATCATCAAACCATATCATTGTGGTTAATCGGAGATTCGGAGGGCAAATACCGAACGTAGAGGAGAACGTGTCTGGTTCTTACGACCTTACCATATTCGGAAAAAATACACCCTGTAAAAATATAATGCGATCTTATATAGGTGAATGTCGTTTTTTCAACTT
Organism: Orius laevigatus; assembly: GCA_018703685.1. NCBI lineage: Eukaryota > Metazoa > Arthropoda > Insecta > Hemiptera > Anthocoridae > Orius > Orius laevigatus. The sequence continues at coordinate 253,578 of JAGWEN010000230.1, forward strand.
TTATATTTTTTCTTCTCACAAAAATTTATAATTAAAACGAAAGTTCTATCTTCGTTCTTATAGCTAATTGCTATAGTTGGCGGTTCCTGTGTCATGTTAACCTAGAATGACCTCCAGGTTCTCGAAAACCCAAAGATTAATAACTAATTAGTAGTAATAGAAACATTTTAGGAGGTTTTGTCAATGTAAGGACATACTAGGCTATCTCAAAAAGACCCTCACGATTTTGGGAATGGGTCAAGAAGACCCCGTAGGGTCAATCCGACCTTTTATCTTTATTGGACATGAAAAACCATAAGCAGGGTATGGCATTAGGAGGTTGGTGCTAGGAACGCGGCAGCGTTCCGCCCTGCTAATGGAGAGTTTGGTAGAAAACACCCGACCTTCACCAAATTTTGTTTTGGTGATTCTACATCAAAAAATATGTCCGAGCGTTTCTTCCAATGGCCCCAGGGGGGGGCGTGGCACCCTCTTGAAGTCAAAATACGAATTTTTCAAAATCGACAAACAGGCTATTGATTTCTATGTAAAATTGCACGAGAAATCCGATGGCATCAATTAAAAAATTCTAGGACCAATATTTTTCGAGTTATCGCTAAAAAACCGCTTTTGGAACTAAGTAAACTACCCCAGGAAAAATTTTCTCGTCAAAAACAACATTATATACGTACTCAGCATCCCAAAAAACGTATAGAAATTAAATTTTATTAAGATTAAAAAATAAATTATTTTTTCCCTTAGTGATTGGTGCCCATTGGAAGAAACGCTCGGTGTCAACTATTTGTTGATGTAGAACCACCAAAAAATTTTTTGGCCTGATGGGCGACCCACTCACCGTGACTTCCCCTTTTAAGTCGAACCATTCTGTATACAGGATAGGGCCTTAGGAAGTTACCCGGGCAATGGAGAATCCACAGACCATATTATTTGATGCCCTTTTTGGTGTTTTTGACCTTTACTCTTGATTCTTTAAGGTTGGCTCAGTTCTTAGAAACTTTTTTCGGCATAACTGAGTTGTTGGGTCCCAGATCCTTTTAGTGATTTGCAAATCATTTTTTTAAAAAAAGCTTCAGGGAAAAAAATTGACGTGTAAAACAAATGTTTCTTTCCACTTTTGGAAACCTTTAGGCAATGTTTGGGCAAGTTTTTGGAGTGGCCAGTGGAAGAGAGAGGTTTACAAATACCCTTGTAAAAGCAGGAACAATGCAGTCCGACCTAAAATGAATTTTTATCCGATTTCATCACTGACGATGAGGTTTTTTTTCCTCATGCTACTCATTCTCGTTAACGAAATCAATTAACCGACTTTGCCTCCTCCATATAAGTCCGGTAGAGCTCTCAGCGAAAATGGACTGCTCTCCTTGGCCTTTTAAACGTAGCACAAAACGTGATAAAGCGTCAGTTTTCTACGCTTCGTTAGAAACGAGACTCGTTTATAGTTGTCTCGTTGACTCTTTAAAAATTATTGCTTTTTGACAAACTTTTTTTTTCTCTTCTTCAAATCCGGTTTTTCTTTCAGTTCTCCTTTTATGAATGGATTACTCAATTGATCTTTAAAGGGAAGCCTTGAAATAACAAGACTGTATGTGGATTTTTTTTTTCTCTTTTTCAATTCTCAATTGAAATTGGCGAAACTGTCACGATTATTGGCCCCAATTGATCTTCGTTTTCTTGGAGTTTCGGCGTCTCGATCTCTATGACGTCCGAGGTCAAGGGTCCAATAATGGCTTCATTACGCAACTAGTGATTAGTTTTGATTTTTAAAAACCAACCTTCTTTTTCCCAGATTTTTTTCTAAAAATTGAACCTCGAAGGATTTTTATTTTAGGAAATGTGAGAGGTGGGTTATTTTGACCGTTGCTATTTTTGTTTGTTTTGTTTTTTAGCATTTTTTGTAATGACGGAAGTGTCAATTTTTTAAAACGTTGGTTAGGTCATAGATTTTTGTTGGGCCATCTCCGAACGTTTAGCAGAAAATTCAAGTTATTCATTTGGCAAAATTTAAATGGATGAAAATTTTCAATTTCTCAAAAATAAAGCGTTCCGCCCCGCCAAATGGAGATTACGTTAGAAAACCACCTATCTCACCATATACTGAATAGTCCAGTCAATCTAATCCTGGGGGTGAAAAAAAAGGTATTTTGTTTATCTACGGAAATGTGTAGGGGTAGGTCCCCTGATTAACCACAAAAAAGTCCCCTACCGAAACCCGAGAGGATTGGCGTCTAGAGCGTTTTTAAGGTGATTTTTTTCTTTTTTTTCTGCAATATCTCGAAAACCGTTAGTTGTAGGTGAAATAATTTTTAGTACAAAATTAAAGATGATTAAATTTGCTATAATTTTGAGCTAATATGATTTTATCGTAGGACCAAACGTTTCTGGGCTGCGAGGTCGCATAAAAACCGGGGTTTCTATTTTGACCTCTAAAGGACAGAAGACGTCATCTAATCAAAAAAGTGTACTTAATAAAAGTTGTAGAGAATTTAATTACCTTGTAAAAACAACTCTCAAAAAGCAATTAACGACCCATAGGCAGGGGTGGGGGTAAATTTCAAAAAATTTCATTCAAAAATTGAAATTCCAAAAAAATTTATAAAAACACAATTAAAGCCTATAAAATTTTCTGTAAATTTGATTTAATAAGATTTTTTGTAAGACCAACCGTTCCTGAGCTACGAGGCGACAAAAAGCGGGATTTTCGAGTTTTTCCTATGAAAAAAGTCAGATTTTAGAAAAGTCTTAAAAAATCAAGGAAGGGGATATTCTATTAAAAAAGTGTACTAAGTAAACGTTGTAGAGAATTCAATTATTAAATCAACTATCGAGAAGCAATTAACGATCAACAGGAATGGGAAGGGGTCAATTTAAAAAACGATTTTTTACTCCAGAAGGCCTTGCCGCCTTGTAGCTCAGAAACGTTTGCTCCTACGAAAAAATCATATTAGCTCAAAATTATAGAAAATTTAATTATCTTTAATTTTGTACAAAAAATTATTTCACCTACGACGAACGGTTTTCGAGATATTGCAGAAAAAAATCACCTCAAAAACGCCTTTTTCGGGCTTAGATTGACTGGACTAGATGGGGTCTTAGGAGGTTGGGTATATATATGAACACGGCAGTGTTCCGCCCTTCCAATGAAGAGTTAGAATACATACACGGTAGGATTTGTGGCTAGGAACAGCCTATGGGGTAGAGAACCCGTTTTTTGAGAACGTTGCAGTTTTATAGGTTCCTCCTCCATACCACCAGAACAGAACTTGCATAAATGGAAAATTCGTTTCTCAAAAATTGGAAAACGTTGATCAAATAAGAAGCCAGGTTACCAGGAAATCTATTGGGCCTGGTTAGCTGTACAGTTGTTTCTAAGGGAGCTCCATTTCAAGAAACAGAAAACGTTTACAGGGTTTTCCATATTTTATTTTTTTTAACTTTTTAAAATGGCGAAACTTTTTTTTTACTACGTTTTAAAGTAAAAACTGTCGCCTTAAATGGACATTTCCTCTATTTATCTTATAAAAAGACTTATATCCTTCTATTGTTCGAAAAGCGATTTCTCAAAATAGTCAAGTCAATGTTTTTTAAATAAATTAATTGAATAATCTCTTGATTTAACAAGTTTATGATAATAATTAGGAAAACGAAAAGGGTTTAAAGTCCTTTTTTGCTCGACTAATAATAGTTCTCGCGTTACTCGATCTGTCCGATCTAAGGTCAAGATCGTGTGATTACGCCTCCGCAAATATAGGAGAGGGTTCCCCTCCCGCTTGATGTTTTAATGTTCCTTTCTAATAACAAGCCAAAAAAATTAAATTAACACTGGGAAGCCCTCTGCCTCCTACAAGGCCGATACGGTCTTGCCAAAGGCGGGATCGTTATTTATCCACATTGGTGGGAAAAACGATTTTTCTTTACAGTCAAACCTGGGGTTTAAATCATTTTAATCGTTTTCTTTGATGGTTTTCACTTAGTTTTTAGTCATCCTCGTTTATTAATGTCAAAAACTTTGAGGGAAATAAACTTCAGATTGTTTTATGGTTAAAAAAACAAGAAACTTCAGTTTGTTGAGCAAATTATCAACGAGGAAGTTGATTTCCTTTTCTGGAGAAATTTTGATTAACGCCTAAAGAGTAAAGGACTGGTCTTGTGGTCGAAGAAAGTCGTTTTTAGATGTCAAAAAGTCGAATAAAAAGAATATTTTTTAATTATAGGTCTCGGAAACGAGCGTCTCATTAGTTTCTTCGCCTTTGGACTCCCATCAAGTTTCCCTTTCTAAGCAATAAACAAAAAAACTGTCCACGGGTCAATGAAAAAACGTTGTTTTCGCAAGTGGGCCTTTTAATTCTGAGGACTTTCCGTTTAGACATTTTTGATTTAAAATGTGTACTTTTTGGCCAAGTTCGCCGTTTTCTATAATAAAACGTCCAAGTCAGTTCGCTTGCGTCAAAGGAAAGGAACACCTACGCTTTGACTTTTGGATTCAAAATAAACGTTTTTTTAAGACTTTTGGGGTCCGAAAGACGTTTTTATTGTTTATAATTATAAGATTAAACGTGAGAGGAGTTTGGAATTCGTCAGATGTAGGAGACAGGTTAAATTACGCCAACGTTACAATTTCCGATTTTGTCAACGTTGGCGTGATTTTGGTTTATTGTCCTTTCGCTCTCGTAAGATATGCGATTCCACGCAAATCATGTTTGAATTTTCAAGGATTTTTCCCCACCTGGGACGAAGATCAAAGTTCGCCTTTCGAACGCGTCCGACCCACTTGTAGGAAATTTTTTTTTGGGATTGGGAAACTCTGCAGGTCAGTAAAGAGAGGCCTAGCAAAGTGTCACACTTGTAAGCCGAACGGGATAACTACTAATCCGATGGAGGCGAGACCAATCTCGGACAGCCCAGGACTCGGACTTTTTGGAAAATGACCTAATGATTTTTGGAAAGGTCCTTTAAAAAAAAGTGTATTATGGACTCAATCGGACTATTGGTTCTCCCCTCTTACAAACGAAATTGGTTTTTCGCTTTTCATGTAATTATCCATTAAAGGATAACCATTTCTGAACTATTAAACGTGGAGAGCTAGGACTTTTTGGTAAATGACCTTTAGTTAATTACCTTTAAAATAGTCCAGATTCAATCGGATTAGTGGTACTCCCATGCTAAGTCACTGAGCTTCCTCAATATTGCTAAAAAACCGGTTTAGCAAAGTCATTTTTAAAGTCCAATATCTCAAGAACTATTAGACCTAGAGAGCTGCGGTTAGACTTAAATTTTAGGCAATTATATAAGCTTAATTAATGTTTTAAGTAATATTTCCGATAAAACTAATGCCTCAGAAGATATAAGACAATAACTGAAACGAGTCCGAAAATTTGGGGGTTTTTGTCTGCCAGAAGTTTTTCCGAACGTTTTACATTACTCAAACATGTCCTGACAACATCAAATAATTCAGATTTTTGCAAATTACTTGGACCTAAAATGCTAATTCGACTTGATTTTTCTAAAAGAATAGACAAAATTCTAAAGCCGAAATAAGTTTCTAAAAATGTGTTTAATTTTACGATCGGGGCCGAGGTTGGGCCGTCAGTTGAGCAACTTCGCGCTGCACTAAGAAATTTAAGAAACAGGTGTCACATCTATAAAACATTCTATTTGCTAATTCCAAATTTTTATCACCAAATGTGCTTCTCCACCCTTTTCAAGCCATCAAAAACAAATAATCAAAATTGTCTTTAATTAAAGCCAAGTTCAGATCAATTAGTACAGAAAATAAAGGAAAACGAAGTTTTCACGTAATAATCATCAGCTCAGATGATGCGAATCTTCAAATTGGAAGGACAAAGTACTGGGCGGTTTTTTGGCAAAGAATAAGAATTAAAATTAAGATATAAATGTTTCTTTCGAAGAAAACAATGATGAATTTTGTGCCTCTGAAATCTATTTTTAATTCCTTTTTGAGGGGTTAATGACTAAAGGAGTAAATGACTAGCTTTTCTTAAGTTTTGAGGCTACAATGGTAATTTTGGTGTGTCATGCTTTCTTTTATTTTCTCGTTCCTAGATCGGAATAGATGTCCTCTTCAAAATTCTGCAAAAATTTGAATAAATTGAGTGATCTCACAATCTTCCTGTCAAAACAAAAGGGATTTGGCATCTTGAAAAAAAGAGCGGCGTCCGAAATAAATATCTGGGTTGTTAGGTCGGTCGTAACAATTAGTCCGTAGTAGCCTTCAAAATTATAATATGGAGCGAAGGATCGGAGCCAATGGACGTGATTTACGGGCTTAGAGCACGGTTTGCGGTTTTTATGAGAAAGAAAGTGGCCTTAAAATGGTCTGAGAGAGTCAAAAGGTCGGATTTTGATGAGGGTCATCGGACAAATTGTGTATTTCGAAAGACAAGAGGCAACAAGACTTCCCTTGGAGAAGAGCCAAACATCGCCGTCGGAAGGTTAATACACTATTTTTGTATCCCGATTCCTTTGACGTAGCCGCGCGGTACGTTTTCCACATTTTTCCAGCACGTAAATTCATTTTTTTGATTTTTTTCAAAGGACAGTTGTTGGGCTTTCTATTTGAACTGTCAGAGTTGTGTGATTGAAGATGCGAGGGTGATGTAAGGAGCTTGGAGGTCATATCAGGATGCCATATGGACCAAAATATCTAACCATTTTATATCAAAAGCTCCATAAAAACTGATTTTTTTAAGATGGTTTAGAAGAGCTTTCGAACTAGTTATCCTAAATGATTTCTCTCCGGAAATTCTTGGTAAATTATTAAGATATTTCGTTTATAATAATTATTCATCTGAAGCCCTTGGAAGTATCGCGTGAGACATCGAGTAGAAGATTTGAAAAAACAAGAGGCGTGTTTTTTTTACATCCAAAATATGAGGAAAACATGGTAGATCAACATTTTCATATTGCGTACAACATGACACTTCAAAATCGAAACTCTGACAAAGGGTCGCACTCAAAGATTTGCGGATTTCCGTTGTAAAGCAAACTATTGAGGTCGGCCTCAAGGAGGCTTTGTGCTTAGAGAGGCTCTCTTTTAGTTGGAAAAGGTTCAATCAGCACAAAATTGGTCTTTCCTAGTACAAAAGGTGATTGGATTTTGCCCTGAAAGGTTCCTTCTTGTCGAAAATGGTTCAAAATCTGGCATAAAATGGTCATTCTAGTCAAGAAAAGGTGTGAAATCTGGCTGTAAAGTGTCATTTTAGTTAAAAAAAAAGATATGAAATCTGTCAGAAAGGGTCATTTCTTGTCGAATAAGGTTTAAAATCCGACTGAAAAGGGAGTTTTCTTATCGAAAAAGGTACAAAATCTGGCAGTAAAAGGTTATTCTAGTCAAAAAAGGGTTTGAAATCTATCAGAAAGGGTCATTTCTTGTCGAATAAGGTTTAAAATCCGACAGAAAAGGGAGTTTTCTTATCGAAAAAGGTACAAAATCTGGCAGTAAAAGGTTATTCTAGTCAAAAAAGGGTTTGAAATCTATCAGAAAGGGTCATTTCTTGTCGAATAAGGTTTAAAATCCGACTGAAAAGGGAGTTTTCTTATCGAAAAAGGTACAAAATCTGACAGAATAGGGTCATTCTAGTCAAAAAAGAGTTTGAAATCTATCAGAAAGGGTTATTTCTTGTCGAATAAGGTTTAAAATCCGACAGAAAAGGGAGTTTTCTCATCGAAAAAGGTACAAAATCTGGCAGTAAAAGGTTAATACTAGTAAAAAAAGGGTTTGAAATCTATCAGAAAGGGTCATTTCTTGTCGAATAAGGTTTAAAATCCAACTGAAAAGATTTTTTTCTTATCGAAAAAGGTTCAAAATCTGGCAGAAAGGGGTTATTCTAGTCAAAAAAGGGTTTGTAATTTATCTGAAAGGGTCATTTCTTGTCGAATAAGATTTACAAACCGACTGAAAAGGGTTTTTTCTTATCGAAAAAGGCACAAAATCTGGCAGAAAAGGGTCATTCTTGTATGTTTGAAATCTATCAGAAAGGGTCTTAGCTTGACAAAAAAAATTGGCTGTAAAGGGTATTTTCTGTCCAAAAAGGTTCAAACTCTGGCTGTAAAGGGTCATTTCTTGTCGTAAAAGGGTCAAAATCTGTCTAAATAGTTCTTTTCTTGTCAAAAAGGTTTAAAATCTGGCTCGAAAGGGTCATTCCTTATCGAATAAGGTTTAAAATCTGAAAGAAAAGGGTGTTTTCTTGTTGAATGGTCGAAATCTGGCTGAAAACGTAGTTTTCTTATCGAAAGAGGTACAAAATGTGGAAGAAAAGGGTCATTCTGGACAAAAAAGGTTTGAAATCTATCAGAAAAGGGTCTTTTCTCTCAAAACAAATTTAAAAATTTGGCTTAAAAGGGGTGAAAAATCTGTACTAAAATTTAGCTGAAAAGGGTCGTCTCTCGTTGAAAATTATTCAAAATCTTAATTTTGAAGAATACTGATAATTTTTATTTTACAAAATTTTTGGTCTTTTTCAGTGAGGACAGCGGTGTAAACAAAACGGACGTGGAAAACTTAGAATTGAGGATTCTTTACTCGAAACTGACTGAAATACAAAAAGACTTGCTTGAAAAAGCGTCAGCATTAGAGCGTAAGTATACAGCGAGGGTTTTTGGTCGAATCTATCACTCCCAGCTGATTAAAATCGTTCCCCTCAGCTATATGATAGCAGAACGTTTCCCCATATAGTCCAGTAAGGCCTGAAAATAGCGACGAGGGCGAAGAAAGCGAGGATTTTGAGATAGGAAAAATTCATGAATCCTCTGGTGCGACACATTTTTAGATTGCATCATATTTAAATAAACAATAAGTAGTCCCATTAAAATTCTCTTCGTCTACAAACATTTAAAGTTTTATAGGCGTGTGGGATTTAAAAAAATCAGCTAAAAATGATACTGACCCGAATCTTTAAAAAAAATTGAGTCCTGAAAGTCAAAACACACCCTCGATTTATCCATCCTTTTTGGCAAATAAGTTAAAAATGTAGGCCATTATCTAGGACGTTAAAATTATGCAATGGATTATTTATAAAGATCCATTTGAGACGCACAATGTTGAACTTGCCAGATGGATCTGGTTATCTGATAGTTCCTTGATCTTTTTTTGAAATCAAAGTCAAGAAAGCACGTGTTTATTTATGAAAATGAAGATGAATAGGTTTGAATAAATGTGGCCAGTCATGCTTATCGATGGAGGATGTTCGACCATGCTTTCGATCCAGTTTCGATGGAAGAAAAGATCTTCGAAAAGCAAAATGGAGTAAAAAGGCTTCCCGCAGCCAACTTCGCCCCAAACGAGCCCTCTCGAGAGTATCCCGACGGCTATCCCGGAGCATATCATTGGCCCTCCTGAGTCTCCATGGCATGGACCCAGGCCATCTTTAAGTGGCACACAAATGAGCGATGTTTTGTGGTTTTGGAGACTTTTGCAGTAATTCTGTGGCAAAGGTACAACAGTTAAGACTGTCGGGGCTTTGCTCAACGTGTTCATATCAGAAGGTCCATAGCCCACTATAACGCATGTCTCGCCCATAAAAGGCTTTACCGGCATAATAGGCAAAAGGGTAAACTCACTTTTGGTCTTTATCAAAGCAATATTGTTCTCCAATGCTTTTCGCAAAGGATGGAAGTAAACATGGATAATTTCGATGTCTTCAAAACTCCCATGTTTGATAAAAGATCGCAATTCGACTTTAACTTTGGGAGACGGTTCTTCATCGACGTTTTCGAGAAAACAATGTGCTGCAGTTACTGCCAAGTTTCTTTCTACAGCCAAAGCCGTGCATTCTTTAGTCGAATTCCCGATGCTCGATATGACGAATAGAGCATACGGAAAAAATGACGAGTTTGCCACAACTTCTCCGTCGTACATATCAGAACATATGATTTAGGACAAAATTTAAGATGCATTACGGCGATGTTGTGGAAGGAGTCGAAGCTTATAAGTTCGTGTTGATTTTGTTTTCGATAGCCAATAACAGGTTGAATAGAATCTGTACTGGTGTTGCTGTTAAATCGAATATGGCATTGAGCAGCGCATCATGTTTGGAAAGCCTCTCCCTAATAGGTTGGTCAGATCGATTTTTAAATTTGAGCGTGGTAGACCCATCGAAAATCCACAAGCACCCTAATTATGACAAAGCGAGCGGAAAAGACGACATAGGGCTCGTCGAAATAAACGGAAATTTTACTCAGTACGTGCTCGAGTTGGGAGGAAGCCTGGAAAAAGACTGCGAAGGATATTTCTATGGACAGTACGACATGAATCCAGCTTCGATGCCGATTCTCCACAAAGGCGTCATCTCTCCTGTGCCGAATAAGAAGTGTGCTGTCTCGGTTGGCTCGTTTTGTTGGAATTTTAATGGTGTGAAAGCTCCATGCCAAGGCGATACAGGAGGACCGTTGATATGCAATGGCAATCTGGTCGGGATAGCTTCTAGATTGGTTTTTGAAAGCAGCAAACCTTGCGGAGCCCCGAGAAGAGGACTCATGGTCTACGAAAGCCTGGAAAGCCATCAAGAATGGATTTCTCAAGTTGCAGGCGTGGTTATCAATTACTCATATTCGTCAAATTTAAACCACTTTTTATTCATGTTCGTTTTATTAAATGTCTGAACCTACGTTAAAATATGATAGTATGACAGCAATCTTGCTGAGAAGCAAAGTTAGGAGGGTCGGATAGGCCCCCGCGGGATGCTGCAGGGCCGGTCATCCCGATTTCGATCCTTTTTTGGACACTAAGGGCCCTTTTAGCTTGAATTTTGATCCTTTTTTGACACTAGGGGGCCCTCGTTATCATGATTTTTAATACTTTTTGGGCACTAGGGGCTCTTTTTAGCTAGGTTTTATCTTTTTTAGACACTGGGGGCCCTTTCAGCTTGAATTTTGATCCTTTTTGGACACTGGGGGGTGGGGGCCCTTATTATTTTGATTTTTTTAAATCTTTTTTTTTTGGCACTGGGGGCCCATTTGGCTTGAATTTTGATCTTTTTTTAATACCAGGGGGCCTTTTATCTTGAATTTTGATCCTTTTTAGACACTAGGGGCCCTTTTAGCTTGAAATTTGATCTTTTTTGGACACTAGGGGCCCTTTTAACTAGGTTTTAGGTCTTTGTGACGAAAAGGGCCCTTTTAGCTTGAATTTTGATCCTTTTTAGACACTGGGGGGTGGGGGGCTTATTAGCTCGATTTTTTGAAATCTTTTTTGGGCACTAGAGGCCTTTTTGGATTGAATTTTGATTTCTTTTTTGGATACGAGGGGTCCTTTTAGCTTGAATTGTGATCCTTTTTGGACACTAGGGGCCCTTTTAACTAGATTTTTTTTTTGTGACGAAAACTTTTTTAACTTGATTTATAATTTTTGTTACACTGGGGCCCTTTTAGCTTACATTTTGATCCTTTTTGACCCTATGGGCCAAAAGCATTTCCATTTTTGGCCTCGGGGCCCTTCTTAGCTAGGTTTTTGATCTTTTTTGAGGCACTAGGGGCCCTTTTAGCTTGAAATTCGATCTTTTTTGGACACTAGGGGCCTTTTTAACTAGGTTTCAGGTCTTTGTGACGAAAAGGGCCCTTTTAGCTTGAATTTTGATCCTTTTTGGATACCAGGGGCCCTTTTAGCTTGAATTTTGATCCTTTTTGGACACTAGGGGCCCTTTTAACTAGATAAAGCATTTCCATTTTTGGCCTCGGGGCCTTTCTTAGCTAGGTTTTTGATCTTTTTTGGACACAAGGGTCCCTTTTAACTAGATTATTTTTCTTTCTAGCCCCGTTTTAGCTTGATTTATGATCCTTTTGGACTCTAGGTCTTCTTAATTAGATCTTGTTCCTTAACTACAAAAAAGCCTTTTCTGCTTGATTTTTGACCTCTTTTTGGACACTAGGGTCCCGTATAACCAGGTTTTGTTCCTTTACCATGAAAAGGGCCCCTTTCAGTTTGATTTTTGTTCCTTTTTAGACTCTAGGGGCCATTTTTACCTCGATTTTTGGACATTAGGGCACTTTTAGCTAGATTTTGTTCTTTACGACAAGCTCTTTTAGCTTGGTTTTTGATCGTACGGTCGTACCATACCATACCTTGTGATTCGTAGTCTTCCGAAATGCTGATCCTGAATCTTGAATAGAAAGTCTCCAAATAAAGCGATTTCTGTCTACCTGTACGGACAGCTCACTTTCTTTTATTTATAGACAATTCGCGACTTCCCCTCGTTTCTATTTTAAAGTAAAGTCTATTTAGATCCGAATTAGAATCGAACAGGTTTTCCAATTTTAAAACGAGGAAAGTAATCCGATAGACATAAAAACTGCACTTTTTATTCAGATTGAGATTCAGGAAATTTGGGACGATTCCAAAAAGTAGTGAAGACACCTTGGGTCTTATTAGAAATTGGCGAAATATCCGTCAGGGTCGTCACGTTTTTCGCAGGACAAAATTAAAATGTCCGCATTCGTGTGCAACATGTGAAATTTTTTTTTGTTTTAGGAGCACAATCCGATCTCGAAGAGGCTTACAATGAAGCCGACCACGCGAAAAATAAAATCGAAAAGCTCGAAAAAGAGTTGGAAGAAGCGAAAAAACGAAATACAGACCTCGCTCGACGTTTAAGTAATTTTTTCATCCTGTAAATGCAGATATTCTAATGTTTTTAAGGCGAGGAATATATCAGCGTTGAGGAAAGAAGAAGGCTCAAAGATGCCGATATTCGTGTGGCAGAACTCGAATTTAAAGTGAGAGAAATGCGAGGAGAAAGGGAAAAACTCGAAGCGTCTTTTTCCGTCCTGAGGATGGAAAGAGACAAAGAAATCCAAAACGTCAAAGACGTAATTTTCATAAATTAAAAAAATTTCAAAAATTATAAATTTTTTTAGGCTCTCAATGCGGCATTAAACGAGAAAAAAGAGCAAGAAATAAAATATCAAAAAGAATTCGAAAATTTGAGGACGTTAAATTCCGGGCGGGAAGTCCAAATGTTGGAAGATTTCGAATGGAAGCTTCGAGAAGTCGAAAAACTTGGAAAAAAGAAGATTTCAGAAGCGGTTTCCGAAAGGGACAGAATGATTTCAGATTTATCGTCGAAGCTGGAAAAAGCAGAGGCCGATTTAGAACAAGTGAGTTCGATAGTTTTCTTTGAATCAAACACCAATGAATCATTTCGTCTGCCAAGTCTTTTATTGAACGAGTTCTCAGAACGGAATTGTTTTTCAGCTTGTTGAACTCAAAGCGTGCGAAATCGAACTTAAAAATTTAAAAGTGACGAGTGCAGAGCAAAGGAAGAACTTACGTCTTATCCAAAGAAAGCTCGAAGATCTCCAAGTCAACGAAATGATACTTCAAGAAGAAGTGAACAGACTAAGGATAGCTCTCGACAAAGAAAAAGCTGCCATGGCCAGCCTTCAAGTAAATTCAAAAACCCAAATAAACACTCCTTAATAACTTATTTTAGATTTTACACAAAGAAGAGATAGCAGAAAAAGAAAGGAAATTACTTTTCAAGTTGGAATATCAAAAAAATCAAACCAATATTGAGGTAAATCTTATAAAATTTTATAATTCAATTTTTTTTTTCTTCTTGTAGTGGGAAGATAAGTTAAAGAGGGAGAATGCGAAATTGAAATCTGATCTCGAAAGGTCGTTTAGGGAGGAGAAGATGGTGGCTGTGGATACAGCGAAAAGACTCAAAGATCAGGAACTCGCGAACCAAAGGCATAACTACGAAAAGAAAGTCCAAGATCTAAAAACTGAGGTGAATATTACATTACCTAACAGACAAAATTGGGACCCATGTGGGATTCGAACCTACGACCTCCTTCTTAGACTTAGAACTTGTGCCCGTTGCTGTAGGTTCGAATCCCACTTGAGACCCAACTTTTTTTCGTCTTTCTTCTTTTCCTTTAGTTTAATAATTTAATTAATTTATAATTTAATTTTTTCAGATCGAAGGCTTTAAAGAGAGGCTCAAACTAAAAGAAAACAAACACCAAATGGAGCTGCAGAAAGCGCAGACGAACACAGATCGAGAAGTTCTGGACAAAAGAAGGCAACTCGATAAACTCGATATGTCATATCAGGAGAAAATCGAAAAACTTCAGGAACAATACGAAAAAGAAATAAGTACGTCAGTTTAAACCTTGAACTCTCAAATTACAATTATTTGCAGGCTTTTTGAAGGCTGAAAATGAGAAAAAGGTTGCACAAATCGAATCTGGATATCAGCAACAAATTGGGACGACGAGGACAACTTTGGAACTTGTGAAGCAAAGCATGATGGACGAGAATCAGAAAAAGATTGATAATCTTATACGGAAGCACGAACGCGAAATGGGTAAATAATCTAGGAATGCGGTAGCGTTCCGCTCCGCCAATCAAAACCCCAATATTTCATGAACGGTTCCTAAATCCTAGTGTGTGAAGTGGAGAATCAATTTCTTTTGTCAAAACATAGGGTACGTGCTCAAAATAACGAAGTTAGGGTCCTTCATGAGCACCCTGTACGTCGGGTCCAAAAGTTATTGATGCCAATCGATTCCTCGCTCAAAATTAAAGGGGGTTTACTTCGATGCTTTTTTTCGTAAGGACAAAAGTCTGGCAGATAATCGGCAGAAAATGCCATTCCCAAAATGGCACTTCGATTTTCATGTCTTTTGGTAGTTCAATTCAGACGTAAGGAGGCTTTTTTCTTTTTTTCTGCAATATCTCGAAAACTGTTAGGCGTAGGCGAAATAATTTTTAGTACAAAATTAAAGATAATTAAATTTGCTATAATTTTGAGCTAATTCTTTTTCGTAGGTCCAAACGTTTCTGAGCTACGAGGTCGAAACAAAACCGGGGTTTTCTATTTTGAGCTCTGAAGGAGGGAAGACGTCATCTAATTAGAAAAGTGTACTTAATAAGGGTTGTAGAGAATTTAATTACCTTTAAAAAAAACTCTCAAAAAGCAATTAACGATCAATAGGCAGGGGTAGGGGTACATTTCAAAACACTCAAAAAAATTCAGTCAAAACATTTTATTGAAAAACAGTGTGCTCCACCTGTCATCTGCGTATTTACGACCCCAGACGCTCCTGACCCCCCGCACCGTCTAAATCTTATAACATCGATTACGACGGCGTTTTTTAACCGATTTTAAAATTGTTAACAGATTTGGAAACAGCTCGTTGTACCCTACAAAACGTATACCTGATTTTTTTTTTTTAAGTTTTCCCAAAAAATTCGTTTCCCGATTTTCCGGAAGAAATTTTTTTTCGGAATAAGTGCTCTCGTATCAGTCTAGAGTTTTCCAAATCAATAAGGATGCGCTTTCCAGAAAAAAAAATCGGACCATTTTTAGTGCCCAAAACGAGGAAAAAACTTTTTGACATCTTCCCTCTCTCTCGCACACTTGGTTGAATTTAATTGTCTGATCCGCCGATTCTAAAAGTACTAAAAGAACTACGATTTAAAAAAAAAAATTGTTAGGTTTTATTGAGTAGAACGGGATTTATAGGAGTTCGAAGTTAAAAAAGGACAATTTTTAAAAAATCATAAAAAAATTCCTATTATAGTTAGGAAATTTCTACTTTTTGGAAAATGTAGATAATAAATAGGGCTACAAATTGTCACTAGTCCGGTTTCGATATCATAAAAATTAGGTGTTTTACGGCCGTTTTTCCAAAAAACAAAACACCAAAAAAATTAGCGTCAACCAAATGTTTATGCCCGTCAACGAGCACCAATCATATTGCCCTTATAACAGTTTAAAGAGGAACCATTTGCAAAGAAATTGGTGGTAGTCCGGTGTTCATTCATTCCATATCAATGACATGTTTTTTCTTCCAGCCGATCAATGGGAAAAGCTTCAAGTGGCCAAAGAAAGGGAAATCCAAGAGATTCAAATGAGCCATCGAAAAACGGTCGAACTTCTCCAGCTCCAGTTGGACGTTCTCAGAAAGTCGAAAGGGCAAAGAATCGAGGTTACTACACCAAATTTTTCAAATTTTGACGTTACTAAATGGATTTGACGTTTTCTTTTTGTAACTAACCCGTTTGTGTGTGTCTTTTTTACAATAAAAAGCTTTTGTTTTCCATCCCATTTTTTCTATCAATCCTAAGCTCAATTTTGTTCCAGGACGTGTCGGAAAGCAAGAACACGAGCGATCTCGTGTTGGTAGGCGACCACACGACTAAATTTTCACAAAGTCCTTTCAGGTGAGTTTCATTTTCCTTTAAGGAAATAAAACTTTGGAGAGGAATTAATTTTCTTCTCCAATCATTTCTTGTTTGACCTGTCTCTCCTCAGTCTTATCTTCCTTCCCCGTTTGGAATTTTTTTTTTCCCCCGATTCCAACACTTCTTTTCATTCACAGGGAGAGAGCAATAAATGAAAAACACTGCATTATATCTTAAAGTAAGTAAACCGGCAAAAGCGGTTAAAGTTCCACTTCCTTTTGTGCATGAACTAAAAAATTGTAAATATTTAAGCCTGTTTTTTATTTTTTTTATTTTTTTTTTGTTCTGTTATAGTGTTGGAAACATCATATTCCTCACTGTCCTTCTTTCTTCAGTCTTCCCTTTTATGTCCCCATCGACTTTTTCCTTCACGTCCATTGTCGTCATGCTTTACTGTATGGTTTTCATGCAGTAGTACTGGGCGGAGTGTAAATAAACTTTTTATACGAGCTTAAAACTTAATTTTTATACAAAATTTTGTAAGATTTTCGCTTTTTTACGTTTTTGGGGTCTAGCCGAAGCTTTTCTGTGATGTAGCGTTTTGATTAGATTAAAAGGGATAAAAAAAACAGGATTTTGAAAATTTGAAATTTTTAGAGGAAAACCTTAAATTTCCACCTTTTGCAGCTCGTAATTTTTCCTGAAAAATTGGATGTCCTTCCTTGATTTCGACAAACTTCTTTTCTCTATAACAAAATTAATTTTTCTCTGATAACATTCTTTCAAGGAGCATGGGCTTGGTAGTTTTGTGATGTCGTTTTCTTCTCGTTTTCTTTTAAAAAATAATTAAGGAAGTGTAACTGAAAAAAGCGAATCATATTTAACAAATCATTTGTACTGTCGAAAAAGGTAGTTTTCATTTATACCTCTCGCCAGACATTTTAACCACAAAAAAAAGTCACGGTCATGAAAAATTAGACCTTTTTTTCTCCAATGAAAACCCGTTATTCCTACCAGCTCAAGATTGGAGCCTGAAGGAGGACCCAAAGAAGAAAACTTTGAAGAAAATTCCAACGAAGATCAAGAGTACGTTTAAATTTTTTTTACAAAAGTTTTTTTAGGCTCGGAAAAGACGAAAATCAAGAAGTTCTCGATAAATCTGAGAAGGCGAAACCTCACCGTAATCGACATCGAAGAAACAGAAGGAGAAAAAATTGAAACGAAAACTTTTTTTTGCTGAAATAAGACTGTTCTGCGGTGAAAGTCCCGTCGATGAAAGGTTGGCAACATTGGCTGGCCAAAAGGGGTCTCACACCAAGGACGATCGAAAAGACTTTTTAGTCAGTAAACTCCAAGGTGTTCCTAAGATTTAAAAAAGAGAGTAAATCAATAAAATCGTTTTATTTTGTGAAAATAACTCATAATCATCCCAAAAACCTACTTTTCTAAATGTGATCCTGTTTTTTTGGTTCAAATAAAATTTTGTTTTGTTTTTCTTTTTCTTTATGTGGAACCCACCTTGTGAAACAAAAAATTTTTTATTTGCTCCGTATTTTTTTAGAGAGTAGGTTAAACATCACGACTTTTAGTCATGCAGGTTTAGCATCAACAGAAGTAAATGGGGGAAAAATGGATTTTTTTATTAAATAACTTTTCTTTAATGAATAAATTACAAATTATTCTCCTCTTTACTTTTATTCAATTTTACTCACGTCAAATTGGAGGAGTATGACGAAAAATGTGACTAAAGCTCCGATCATCTGAAAAGTAAGTAAAGTATATTTTTTACGAAATTTTTAGGCTCAAAAATTGAGCGGTGGGTTTTTGGTACATAAGGATTGACTTCAGAGATGTGTTTGGACTAGTGTGGTGTACTAGTTTCTACGCCTGTACCCTATGAACAAGGAGGAGGGTGATCAATAGCTTCACTTTTTCGTTTATATCTCGAAAACTATTCATCCTAGCGACATGATAACTTAGTTAAAATTTACAGCTGACAAAATTTGCAACAAAATGGGTTAATCACTTTTGTCAATACGTTGTTTTGTTATCGAGATATCTGATCTTGAAAAAAATTTTCGGCCCAACATTGCTTGCTCTATATTTTGTGGGAGAACCACTAATCCGATTGAGTCGTGACGAGACTCATTTCAAAGGTAAATAAACTTAAGTTTTTTACAAAAGAGGCTTACAAAGTATTAATTATAGCGTTTACATGTATTATGCGTTTACATGTGTTATGCTACATATTCATTAACCTTGCATCGATTGTATTGACCAGTGGTTCTCCCACAAAAAATAAAGCAAACAATGTTGGGCAAAAAAATTGACAGATTTTCATTATCGGATAACTTGATGAGGAAACAACGTATTGACAAAAGTCTTTACCGCACTTTGTAGAAAATTTTGTCAGCTTTAATTTTTAACTAGGTAGTCATGTCGCTAGGATGGATAGTTTTCGAGATATAGGCCAAAAAGTGTCTACTGTATGTTCAATACATGACTTTAAACCTTGGGTGCTAAACTTTTTCCTGTTCCTTGCCTGGGCTATTATCAGTAACAAGTAACAAGTGCTCCATGTCGACAGATTTACTCGAAAGTATATTTTTTCGAATACAATAATAGGAAGCCCTGAAAATTTCAAGTCGATCTGTCCACACGGAGCTGAGATATACAACTTCAAAAACCCAGTTTTTCATATAATGTTCTTCAGACATAATTCCACACTATTTACCGATGTTATTAGGGTATAGTCGATCTCGAAAACGCCACCTGCTGTATATTTTTGCTTTGTCAAGTAAACAATTTGTGCCTCATAAATTTCCTATTAAAAAAAAAATAGTATACTGTTCTACAAAATGAGGTTTTTTTTACATCGTTGATTAAAATGTTGGATTTATCATTCATTGCAGTGTTGAACATAGTATTTCGAAACCTTTCAGTCTGAAAAACAAATTCATTTCTAAAAGTTTCGATTTTTGTTTTACCTGAATTATGAATTCGTTATAGGGTTGAGTTATATTCCAAAGTTCGATCCCACGCAGGGATATGCAGAGGAGCAAGATAAAAATAAGTGCGATTTTGTCATGAGAGCCACGAGAATGGACTAAAACGCAGTTGTAAATATTGACTGCGTTCATATAAAAGATCGTTACCACACATAAAAGAGTGTGGAACGAAAATATTCCGTTGATTTCATGCGATATTTTGATACATCGCGAAAAACATCTTCCAATCGCATAAATTTGATTCATTTTCACGTCAAGTCTATAAAAATTTGCCAAACTGAAATTCATTTATGCATCACTTACCCTTTATTTCCAATCTTAATCAATGATGACCTCAAAAATCGAACATGGTCGGAAAGAAACGATAAAAAACTGAAGCATAATATCTGGACTGCGGTGGGAGACAACATAGGATGGTAAGTTGTCATATTGTCCATATATGTCAACCAATTATTCGGAGTCATCAGAAATATCATGTCGAGTACATACACTATTATAATCGAGCTGACCCTAAAGGTCAAAACTGAATGGATCCATTTTGTCGAATACCTGATTGAAGATGGTATAAAATGTATCAAATTCAATCTTCTTACCTAAAATGGAGACCATTTAATGCTAAATCAATGTCCACTTTCTCAAATACGTCTATCACATTGAAGATTTCGTTTCTGTAATATAAACAAGTAATGATGGATGCGACGTAGCAGAAGTAGATGGTCAAAGCTTGACCTTTTTCAAGCACCAGATGATACATCGAAGAAAACCATTCTATGTCCTGATACTGCAACCAGCCCAAACAAGAGACGATCCCTACTGTAAAATAAATAACCCAAAAGAGTGCATAAACCGATAAAAATGGGTCTAAAGCGTTCTCTTTGTATGGATGAACTCCAGTTATTTTGGACAAAAAGATGACTTTCCTAAGAGCATATTTTATATCAGATTTTTCTATGATAGGATTAAAATAAAAGTGGTTGTACTCCATCTCGTAGGACATTAGACAAATCGATGCAACCACAGCGTTTATAATGACATATCGAACATGACGTTAATTATACGAAAATACTCTTCAGTTGTTTATTATGATAATAAAAAACATTTCAAAAACCATGGAGATGTAGAACATACTTTGATCACAGAGACAAAATTTTTAGGGAAAAAAAAGTTGAAGCTCTTTAGAATGGCTTTGATTCCTTCCAGAGCCAAACCACCAAAACTGCCTAAATCACCCAAAACTGAAGAAACCTCCCAAATCACCCAAACCAGAAAAACCGCCAAACTGCCTAAACCACGCAAACCTGCAAACACACAAATAAACCACAGCGCCCAAACTACCCAATCCTCATAAACTGCCTAAATGCAAAGCATCCGAAATTTCCAGAGTTGGGCGCATTCATATTCATAAATATGAATATGTATGAAATTCGTACGTTTTGTGTATGAATTTTTAGAAATTCACATATAAAAGCTCCCTCCGGGTAGATAGGTATAATTATAGATCATTTAGGTTTAGCATCAACAGTAGAATTTTTTGTAGGGTTTTGAAAAAAAACGGATTTGTATTGAAATAAAATTTATTTAATACATAAGTTACAAATTATTTTCCTCTTTGCTGTTATTCAATTTTACTCACATCTAATTGGAGGAGTATGACGAAAAACGTGACTAAAGCTCCGATCATCTGAAATAATGTAAGTACAATATATATTTTTTTTACGAAATTTTTAGGATCAAAAATTGAGAGGAGAAGGAAATTTCTGACCTCATAGATGTCTTTGGACTAGCATGGTGAACATATAAAAAGTTCCCACCCCTATACCCTATGTTAAGGATAACTCGATAACGAAACAACGTATTGACAAAAACGTTTAACACATTTTTTTTTAAAAATTTTGTCAGCTCTAATTTTTGACTAGGTAGTCATGACGCTAGGATGGATAGGTTTCGAGAAATAGGCGAAAAAGTGTAAAATTTCCCCCCTTTCCAAGAGCTCAGGGTGAAGGGTGGGGACTTTTGATAATAACACATCTATGAAGTCAAACCTCGTGTGCCAAAAATTTTCCTGTTCCTTCCCTGGACTATTATCGACGTTTTTCAGGTAACTTTATCTCGGCTCACTGTGCACAGATTTACGTGAAATTGTAGCCCTGAAAATTTCAAGTCGATAAGTCCACAGGGAAGCGAGATATACAACTTCAAAAACCTAGTCTTTCACATTCACGATGCTTCTTTCCACACTACTTACCGATGTTATTAGGTTATAGTCGATCTCGAATACGCCACCTGCAGTATATTTTTGCTTTGTCAAGTAAACAATTTGTGCCTCATAAAGTTCCTATTAAAAAAAAATTAGTATGCTGTTCGACGAAATGAGGTTTTTTTACATCGTTGATTAAAATGTTGGATTTATCCTTCATTGCTGTGTTGAACATAGTATTTCGAAACCTTTCAGTCTAAAAAACAAATTGATTTCTATAAGTTACGATTTTTGTTTTACCTGAATTATCAATTCGTTGTAGGGTTGAGTTATATTCCAAAGTTCGATCCCACGAAGGGATATGCAGAGGAGCAACATTAAAATAAGTGCGGTTCTATTGTGCGAGCTACGAGAGTGGACTAAAACTGCGTTGTAAATATTGACTGCGTTCACATAAAAGATCGTTACCACACATAAAAGAGTGTGGAACGAAAATATTCCGTTGATTTCATGCGATATTTTGATACATCGCGAATAACATCTTCCGATCGCATAAATTCGATTCATTTTCACGTCAATTCTATAAAAATTAGTCAAACTAACAAAAATTTGCAAAACTTACTTTTCGTTTCTAATCTTAATCAACGATGACCTCAAAAATCGAACATGGTCGGAAAGAAACGACAATAAACTGAAGCAAAATATCTGGACTGCGGTGGGAGACAACATAGGATGGTAAGTTGTCATATTGTCCATATATGTCAACCAATTATTTGGAGTCATCAGAAATATCATGTCGAGAAGGTTCACGATTATAATCGAGCTGACCCTAAAGGTCAAAACTGAATGGATCCATTTTGTCGAATACCTGATCGAAGATCGTATGAAATGTATTAAATTCAATCTTCTTACCTAAAATGGAGACCATTTAATGCTAAATCAATGTCCACTTTCTCAAATACGTCTATCACATTGAAGATTTCGTTTCTGTAATATAAACAAGTGATGATGGATGCGACGTAGCAGAAGTAGATGGCCAAAGCTTGACCTTTTTCAAGCACCAGATGATACATCGAAGAAAACCATTCTAAGTCCTGATACTGCAACCACCCCAAACAAGAGACGATCCCTACTGTAAAATAAATAACCCAAAAGAGAGCATAAACCGATAAAAATGGGTCTAAAGCGTTCTCTTTGTATGGATGAACTCCGGTTATTTTGGACAAAAAAATGACTTTCCTTAGAGCATATTTTATATCAGATTTTTCTATGATAGGCTTAAAATAAAAGTTATTGTGCTCCATGTTGTTGAATAAAAGAAACGACATAAGAAAAATCGATGGCGTTTATAATGACATATCGAACTTCCCTATGACGTTAATTATACGAAAATACTCTTCAGATGTTTATTATGATAATAAAAAACATTTCAAAAACCATGGAGATGTAGGGCATAATTTGATTACGGAGACAAAATTTTTAGAAAAAAAAAAGTTGAAGCTCTTAAGAATGGCTTTGATTCCTTTGACGAAAGAGCAAGAGCATCTGGTGCTTCATGAAGCCGGATATACCGAGGAAAAGCTGGCTGAAGATGTTGCCGAACTTCGTGATTGGCTGAAGCAACAGGAACATTTGCCGCCATCGAGGTTAAGAGGTGAGTCATGAGGTGCTTTTCGGTTCAGTATTTGTTTTTTTAGAAAATGACGCTTTTATTATAAATTACCTGCTTGGATGCAAAGGGAAGATGAGTTCGTGTAAAAAGAAGATCGATGCTTACTACACGATGCGTTCTAACAGTCAGTTGTTTGGTAACCGAGATCCAGATCTGTTGGAAGCAAGCTTGGACTATTTGTAATTCCTTAAATTTGTTTATATTTTAAATTGCTTTTCTGGATTAGCGAGGCGGTGACTTTGCCGCAACCAACGGAAGACGGATGCCGGATAAACGTTGCCGTTATGTACGATCAGGATTTCGATTTCGAAGCGTGCCTCAAAAGGATCTTGCTCATACTCGAGATAAGGCTGAGGACGGAAGCGATTTATGGGGGTGATTACGTGATCGCGGACGTCGGATTTTTTCTTCCGAAGCATCTCCTCAAACTATCGATCCCGCTGCTCCATCAGTTCATGCAGTTCGCAAGAGTATGTAGCATAAAAAGCTATACCTATATACCTTCTACAATAGCCACATAAAGTTAAAATTGGCTGTGCCCCCAAAGCTGCATGTGTCTTGTTTACAGGGGTTTTGTTGGTTAGGGTGGTTTGGTAGGATGCACAATCTCAAAAAGGCAGCCACTTTAGACCAATTTTTATAACCACCTTGGACCAGCATTCAGCAACTGTTGACATCCGCTTTGGCCCAGAAAAAAAAAGGGGGGGAGAAGGAATGAGAAAAAAAGAAAGTATTTCTTCCAGTAAACCATTTTTCGAAGAAGAAAACCATAATAAACAAACTAAAACAATTTTACAAGAATCAATACGTCAACCTGTTGTACCCATTCCTATTATCTGCTCTACTGGTCCAAATGGTTGCTGTCTTCAGGTCTAAAGTGGGTCCCTAGATAATCTGGTGCTTCGATCAGATTAGTCCAAAGTGGCTGCAGCCGGTGGTCCGGGAGATTTTGCCTAACGGCAGTTTTGGAGTTCTGGACGGTTTGAATGGCTTGGCTGATTTGGGTGGTTTTTGCGATTTGGCCAGTTTTAATGGCTAGGGAGGTAATTTGGCCACTTCGGTTGGTTTGTTCGGTTTTGGCTGCTATGGATGGTATCGCGGTGGTTGCGCCGAAAATACGGGCTGGCCCTGAAAAGGGCCGGCGTAGCGTGCAGAACCACGCGATGGGAGATAGTGAGAGGCCAAGTGGCCAACTAGAGCCGATGGAGAAGCCGGGAAGGCGAGAGAGCAGTTCGGCATGAGAGAGCGTCCGTTCGACTCTCGAGCCCGGAGAGAAGGCCCGAAGGCCGGCGAGGCGGCTTGATCGCTCGGCTTCTTCTGGATGTATTGTGAATTGATATTTTGGTCTTCATAAAAACCTTTCAAATGAGCCAGCTTGTATAGCCAGAGGGATTACCAGATCGAGAAAAGGGGGAGGAGTTTAGGAGAGTCTAGAATGTGCAGGGCCCTGGCTATTGGCGGGAAAGACTTTATTTACAATTTAAATGTACAAAAATAAAAGAAGTATCGAGGCAGGCACTTTAGCTTGAATTGGTGGCGAGGAGAGCCGCCACAGACGGTTTCGGCTGTTATGGAATTTGTTCCTTCGGTGTATGTGATTATTGCGGTTCGGGCAGTTTTAGGCAGTTTATGCAGTTTGGTTAGTTTGGTTGGTTTGGGTGTTAGGCGGTTCGGGCTGTTATGGTGGCGGTTTTGGGTGGTTAAGCTGATTTGGGCGGTTTGGCTGGCTTGGTTGTGCTTTGCGGGGTGGAACGCTACCGCCTTCCCACATTTTTGTCATCTCTTAATTTTTTTTTAGAAAGCGATACCATACAGACTAAAAGGCTTGATTTTTTTCAACACGAGTTTTCTTTTTCAAGTTTGCATCAACAAATTTGCCAAACCATTTCTCAAATCTCATATCTCAAAAAGAGTAAGATATCGTCGATTTTGGAATTTTTCTCATTTTTCTGTCAGGTTTACATGTACTCGGAAGGTGTTGAAATACTTAAGAAACACTTTGATCTTCGACTTCTTCCGAAGGAATTTGGAGGACCAAATCTAAGGCTAAGACCGATCAGCGGTAAATTTGTTCCCTTGGATTCAGTTCAGTTTACCACTCTGAAGATTCCTTGGCCAACTTTTTCCCTTTCATTGATCAAATCTTGTGTTTTAGCCTACTGGATAAACGAAGGTAAAATTTGGAAAGAATGGTTTCTGACTCAAGGCTCTGAAGTCTCAGACGAATCGAAGCGTCCAAAAGCCATGTCTTACCTTAGATACCTCTGGACATCACAAATCAAAAAAACAACCGCAACATAATTTCATAATAAAATAATATTTTTTTTTTTTTACGATTTACGCCCGTTTTATAGTAAAACCTATCAACGCATATATAGGAAACGCGTATCTTAATCAGTCCGGAAATAATATACGAACCACATAAATAAATTTAGAGAAAAATTGATTTTTTAACGTATGTTTTACGAGCAGAACATTTCCGCTGATTGCCGAAATATTTAACTAGAAAGTCTACCAAAAACAGGAAAGAAACCAACAGTATAAATTTTTCATCTGCTAAAATTGATGTTGAAAAAATTTCTTCAATCAAGACTAGATCATTGAAGAAAAGCTTTGTGGGACAAAATAGAGCGAAAATTCCAAAAAGGCTTGGAATCGTGTTTGAAATGTCTATATTTTGAAAATGGGCCATGGGCATGGGGTATTTTGAAAATGGGTGAAAATGGGCGTAAGGTTTTTTTTGCCAAATTTTCGTGAAAAACCTCAAAATCAACATATAAAAAGCCTAATTTTGGTTAAAAACCTCGAAATCAACATTTAAATAAAAGCCAAATTTTCTTGAAAAACCTAAAATCAACATTTGTGAAGCATAATTTTCGTACAAAAACCTCAAAATCAACATTTGAAAAGTCAAATTTTCGTCAAAACTCAAAAACAACATTTGAAAAGTCAAATTTTCGCCAAAAACCTCAAAATCAACATTTTTAAAGCCTAATTTTGGTCAAAAAAACCTCGAAATCAACATTTATGAAGCCTAATTTTCGTACAAAAATCTCAAAAGCAACATTTGAAAAGTCAAATTTTCGTCAAAATCAACATTTAAAAAGCCGAATTTTCTTCAAAAACCTCATAATTAACATTTTTAAAGCCTAATTTTCGTCAAAAAAACGTCGAAATCAACATTTATGAAGTCTAATTTTCGTCCAAAAACCTCAAAATCAACATTTAAATAAAAGCCCTCAAAATCAACTTTAAATTGACAATTTTTTGTCAAAAACCTCCAAATCATGGTTATAAGACCAAATTTTTTTGTTAAAAAATCTCAAAATCAACGTTTTAAGTGCAATTCCTTTTGTCAAAAACCTCAAAATCAACATTTTAAAACCCAAATTTCATTCAAAAACCTCAAAATCAACCTTTTAAAACCCAAATATCATTCAAAAACTTCAAAATCAACATTTTAAAACCCAAATTTCATTCAAAAACCTCAAAGTTAACATTCAAAACTTTAGGTTTAGGGGGGGGCGAAGGTTTTCATTTGTTTAAAAGAGAGGCGCACAGTGAAAAAGTTTGGGAACCTCTGTTTTTGCTGAATATAGCGCCCCTTAACTGAAAACCCACCCACGCCCTAAGGTCCCAGTCCGCCCCTGTAAGGATGAGCATTTCCACTTCAAAGAACAATCACCTTCACTTTTTTCATCTTTTGGTTGGTCTTATTGAGTAATTCATGTAAATGATACCAACTAGAGAGGGCAAAAGTTCACTTCATTTTCCTGACCAACGTGGTAAACATTGATTTCAATAAGTATCACTTGGATATTTTGGTCAAGAAAACCAATTTGTTCGAAATTCTCTGTAATTCTGCGTACGTAGTTCGCCCTTCGATAAAGTTCATAAACGTTTTGTCCTATAAAAAATATGAAGGACGCATAGCTATTGAAAATATAATGAAGACGAAAAATCTCCCTTCACTCCGGAACCTTAAGAAGTGGAATCCGTTCCCCACCACCGTAAAACGAATGAAAAAGTGAAAAGAAATTTGAAGAAAATTCAGTCCGTTTCTTGGCGCAGCGGGATTTCGACTGGGCTCATAAGCAACAGGTACGCATTACTTCAAAAAGACTTAAAATAGAATTTAAATTTTTTTATTCGTTTTAAACACTAATCCAGGAATCGAACATAGAATTCCTAGAAAAGCCACGTGGAAATGTTTTCACTTTTTCGAAAACATTTGAGTCACGGAAAAACCGAAATTAAACTAGTGTCCCGTATTGTATCTTAAAATTCCTAATGAGTCACCTCATTAGGACTCACTTTACTTAAATACTATCTGAGGGACATATTAAAAAAAATTTAGTTACATAATTTTAACAAAAATGACGATATTGCACTTTTTGGAATAGCTACCTAAAATTTTTTTTAACATTTTCTCAAACATTATTGGAACGTTTAATTTTCAACAATATTTTCATAAATTCGCCTCCCTATACAAAGCATAATTATTCCCCAAGGCTGAAGAATAGCTGATTTACAAATGTTGATTTTGAGGTTTTGACAAATTAAATTGCACTTGTCACTTAATTTATGTCACACTTAATACCATGATTTTGAGGTTTTTAACAAAAAATTGTCTCTTTGAAGTTGATTTGAGGGTTTTTTTACGGAAATTTGGCTTTAGATATGTGGCTTTGAGGTTTTTGACGAAAATTTGGCTCTTAAAACCTTGATTTTGAGATTTGACGAACAACGGCTCTTAAAACCTTGATTTTGAGATTTTTGACATTTAAACTTTGATTTTGAGGTTTGTGGACGAAAATTGGGCTCTGGAAACCTTGATTTTGAGGTTTTTGACGAAAAATGTCTCGTAAAACTTTGATTATGAGGTTTTTGGACGAAAATTAGGCTTTACAAATGTTGATTTTGAGGTTTTTGAAGAAAAATTGGCTCTTAAAATATCGATTTTAAGGTTTTTGATGAAAAATAGCCTTTAAATAAGTTCAGAAAGAAAAAGAAAAGAAAAAGTTTTGGAGGATATTTCAAGAAGAGAAAAAAAAAGAGGGCCGGTATAGGGGATGCGCCCGGTGGGCCGAAAACAGCCGATCCGCCCCTGCCAGAAGCTCTTGTTTATAAGCACCCTGAAGGAAAAGTTTCGAAGTAAAAAATTATCCAACATTTTCCTTTTTGCTAGTTCACTGATTAAACTAATCATCCAACTTATAATTGCATCTCAGTCGTATTAATAATTCACTTCAATATCCACTTGAGAACCTTCTATTTAAAATTGTTCCAAGAAATCCTGTATCTATCGAAGAATAAATAAATTTTTATTGCGAGTATAATTTTTATAGACAATTTTAATAGAAGTGTTATCTAAGAACGCAGAAAAGAAGTTTGCATGGGCCGCAAACTAAAAGAATTTAACGATTTAATTTTCAGAATTCCCATTCTATTCATGGAAGTGGAACCCCCTTTACATGTTTTTGGACGATGTTGATTTTGACGAAAATTTGGCTCTTGAAACCTTGATTTTGAGGTTTTGGACGAAAAATGTCTCTTAAAACTTTATTTTGAGGTTCTTGGTGTTTTCGTTTTTTCGCCAATATCTCGAAAACCGTTGTCGTAGGCGAAATAATGTTTAGTACAAAATTAAAGATTTTTGAATTTGCTACAATTTTGAGCTAATACAATTTTTTGTAGGACCAAATGTATCTGAGATACGAGGTGTAAAAAAAAACGGGGTTTTCTATTTTGACCTCTGAAGGAGGGAAGACGCCATCTAATCTAGGTTCTTGAAACCTTGATTTTGAGGTTTTTGAAGAAAATTTGGCCCTTAAAATCTTGATTTTAGGATTTTTGACGAAAAAAGGCTCTTGAAACTTTGATTTTGAGGTTTTTGGACGAAAATTGGGCTTTAAAAATGTTGATTATGAGGTTTTTGACGAAAATTTGGCTCTTAAAACCTTGATTTTGAGGTTTTTGGACGAAAATTATTTACTTATGTTGATTTTGAGGTTTTTGAAGAAAAATTGGCTCTCTCTTAAAATGTCGATTTTAAGGTTTTTGATGAAAAAAAAAAGACTTGAAATGTGTTCAGAAAGAAAAGAAAAACTATATTTTATTGGGATATTTGAAAAAAAAAAAAAAAAATCCACGATTTATTGGACATAGGTAGCTGGAATAAACTAGGTGATGTTTTTCCGCAAAAACGACTTCGGAATCGTGTTTCTCATCCTAAAAAACGTAGGAACTCACATTTTGTGCGAAATCAAAACATGGATTTTGGAACACCCTTCAATAGTTATTTTCCCCATCATCAATGGACCGTTATCTAATAAATCGTGTTCTTTTAAAAGAAACATTTTGTCTTTTTTGCAATCCGAGGTCGCTCGTAAAGTTTTCTCCATCATCTTCCTCAAACCAACGGCATTGAGTTCAAAATCCTTTTTCCTGCTACTCCACATAATTTAAAAAGAAAACCCCAAACAATATGAATTCCCAAGTTTAGAGAATCCCCTAATTTCCGACATTGTTCGCGTTCGAACGTCCTTGTCGTTAACTACGTCCAACGAAAAAAAAAATCTCATAGCATTTTACCATAATCTAACCTTTTATGTGTAATTTAACTACGAAAAGAATTGTGAATTTCTTCTCCTTGAAATGCGATTTGTTTTTCATAATATACAGAAAAAGTCTTATTTTTGAAAATTATCTTATTCAAATCTAAAACTATTTAAAGTATTCTTGGCTAATATATTTCCGGTTTATTCGTAATATTGTTTCAGGCAAACAAAATGAAAATAGTTCCAGTCTCGAAAGAAGTTGAAGATGAGATTCTTAAAAAGATTGAATACATCGTACTCAGCTTGCTGAAGACACTTTGACGCTGAAGAAATGGCTCGCGTCGCAGAGCATTTGCCGTCATGCAAATTGGCGGGTAAAAGAAAATTGGATTTTGAGTCAAATTTTAATTGATTTATAGAGAACGACAATTTCTTTCCACTCGTATCTGATTGGATGTAAGGAAGCCTGGAGCAAAGCAAGAAGAAAATCGACGCCTACTACACGGCCAGGAATCGCCATTACGAATCCTTTGGAGACATCGACCCTTTGAAACCTCACATAGTGAAATGCAGAGATTATTTGTAAGTTTTTATCCCGAAAACTCAATTCTGAACCATCCAACCAAAAAATAAGGTAGGTATTTTGTTTTTCTACGGAAATGTGTGTTGGTCCCCTGATTAAACAAAAAAAAGTCCATAACCGAATACCATGTCCTTTGGCCTCAGTAGCGGTTTTAAGGTGATTTTTTTCGTTATTTCGACAATATCTCGAAAACAGTAGGTCGTAGGAGAAATAAGTTTTAGTACAAAATTAAAGATTTTTAAATTTGCTACAATTTTGAACTAATAAAATTTTTTGTAGGACCAAACTTATCTGAGGTACGAGGTGAAAAAAAAACCCGGGGTTTTCTATTTTGACCTCTGAAGGAGTGAAGACGTCATCTAATCAAAAATGTAGATGGAAATGTACATTGTGGTAAACGGACAAAATACACTGGGTTACTTTTCTCGGACAAAATACACTATAAGCCGGACGAAATACACGGTCTGATGCGACCTTTAGCTTGGACAAAATACACGGTCTCCTGAACCTTTTTTTCGGACGAAATACACTGTAAATCATTATAGAGCATATAAAGAGTTATGAAGTTTGGATAAATGATCGGATGAACCAATATGCTTTAAGTTTGATAACTGTAGAGGGATATTTTTTTCCTCTCGCGAGCAAAGCTCCGAACTAATATGCAGCCAGCAGCGAGTTGGTTAACTCGATTCTTAAAGACGATTAATTTTTGCTAATGGTGAAAATATTGATAAGGAGGTGTCTCGAACAGATAACATCCAGGTTTTCAAGATTTTTTTGGAAAATTGATGATTTGAAAAAAGCTCGAAGACCCTCCACACCGAAATCTAACTTTTCCTCATGAGGAAAAGTGATACCAAGGTGACGGTTCAAAAAGGTGATACCAAGTGACGGTTCTCTAATACAAGAAGCCCTGAAAATTTCAAGTCGGTGGGTTCACAAGGAGCCGATTTTAAATTTTAATTCCTTACCTGAGATTATACCTGCTTTTCTACCTGATTTTTTACCTGATATAGTGTATTTTTTCCGGGGCGATAGTGCATTTTGTCCAACCTCTAAAATAAAACAATAGACCGTGTATTACGTCCGGGAACCAAAAAGTGTGCTTAAGGGGGGGTTCAAATCGCCATTTTTTCGTTGTTGCCAAATTGTGGGCGCTGTAATTGAAATTTTTTGCGCGGTTTTTTGGAATCTTTCTTGAATTAGGACCTACAATTGAAGTGTTTCAAAAATTTCAATTTTTGAATGATTTTTTTTTTTAATTTACCCCACCCCTGCCTATTGATCGTTAATTGCTTTTTGACAGTTGTTTTTTTTTTTTTAAAGGTAATTAAATTATCTACAACTTTTATTAAGTAGACTTTTTTGATTAGATGACGTCTTCCCTCCTTCAGAGGTCAAAAAAGAAAACCCCGTTTTTTTTCCACCTCGTAGCTCAGATACGTTTGCTCCTACAAAAAATGGTATTAGCTCAAAATTGTAGCTAATTCAAAAATCTTTAATTTCTTGTACTCAATAATTATTTCACCTCACGACCAACGGTTTTTCGAGATCATTGGCGCGAGAAACACAGAAAAATCACCTTAAAATCGCTCCTCTGAGGCCCAAGGGCACGCGGTTCGGTTATGGACTTTTTATGTTTTAATCAGTAGGACCAGCCCACCTATCCACAATTTCCGGAGAGAAACAACCAACAGACCTTATCACCACCCCAGGCTCTTTTATAGCACAAAATATGCAGACCGTTCTTCTTTCTAGGGACGTATTCGTGTTGCCAACGCCAACGCTCGATGGTGCGCGAATCAATTGATCAGACGAAAAATCCCGACCTCGAAATCTACGATTTTCTCTCGCCATGATTCAAATTCATGCTTATCGTCATGGAGCACAAGTTGAGATGGAAAGGGAATTACTAGCGGGCGATTATTACATTTTGGACGCAAACACAGGCTAACACGCCAGGGCGCCAGATACTTAGAATCAACGCCTCCGCTCATGAAAGACGCTCATGTCTTATTTATCGGTAATTAAAATCTCGAATTCTTGGTTAATCGCTCCTTGTAAAGACTGCT